>SOPF01028918.1:0-145118 GCA_012979155.1 Hypericum perforatum | reverse complement strand
ATTTTAGTTAGTCAGACGTATAAAACAGTAATACTAACTCCATATAACTGTAGGAAAAATGAAACAGAGAGTCCTAGAAATTAATCACCAGGTATCCACAAGAACCTTGTCCTGGATCAAGAGAGCGAAAGCAGCAAGAGACACGTCATCCTCGTTCTTGGTCAAGTACTTGCAGACAGGGGCAAGTCCATAGAGCCTCTCCACCTTCCCATCAGGGGAGCTTCCCGGAGAGCAAGTAACGACCGAGTAGCTGGCCAGGAGCCTCAGGATCCGGTCCAGAATCACCGCGGCGTCTGGGTTCTTGGTCGGAAGTTGTGAAGCTATCTCGCTAGGCGACAGAAACGCACCAGGACCAGCCTTGGCTATGATCTCCAGAAGATCAAGCTCGATAGCTGCCTTGAGGACCATGGCTGGGACCGAGGCGCTAGCCAGTTGCATGGCCAAGAGGTTGGCCTCCTCGTCTGGTACTTGGGTCGGAGCCAATTGGGCTTCACCTGTTGAACTCATTGTTTTTTATTGGTTGGATTTTCGAGCTTCTTCTTGAGAGAGATCAGAGGGAAGAAAGATGAGCTAATTGTGACTCTCTTACGGCTGAAGTGGTGTCCTTATAATAAGGTTAATTCAACTCGCAGTTAGAGAATTGCATTACCGCTCAGTCTAGTCGGACGTAAAAATTATGAGATTGTACCAATACGAGTTTGTAAAATTGCTAAAGAATTTAGATATTTTTATCTTTCGATCAGAATGTATATCATTCACATATTTAAATTGTAAATATATATTCTGTATTTGCAAACAAAATGATAATATTATTTTTCGTAAATCTTCCTTATTTTTTTTCATAAACTTGCTTTCATATTTTCAGAACATCTCGTAAGAGTACGTGTGTCCATCCTTTGTTAAAGATTGCTTGATGGAGGCAACTCTTCATCGAGTCATGCCCATTTAATGTTTGGTGGTCATAGTCAATAAAAGGGCCTTGCAAATGTTACTAGGATGGACTATTGAAAAAAAATTATGCGGGATTTTGTGGTATATGGATCTAATCAAGATTTTGATCACATTAGTTATTGTCTTTGATGAACTTCGTTACATATGAAAAGGAGAAGATTAGATTTAGTTCCTTGATTGAGTCAGGAATATTAATATTTTTAATCATACATGCCTATTTTTTTAATAGTTAAAAAATTATGAGATTAGTATAAAAAAATAATCCCACACACATCAATATCACACGAAAAAATTATCATTACAAAAAAACATAAAAATATACATGTTGTGAGTTTTTTTGCAAAAATTCAAAAATCACAAGATGAAAATATTAAAAAAAATTCATACGGATTAGTATAGCATGCAAAAATGTCATTCTAACAAAAATAAAATAAAAACATAAAAAAATCACATAAAAAAAATATAAAAATCACATTAAAAAAATGTTAGCACGATCTATCCAAATATCATATCACATAAACTAATTTGTAGAGTCTCTTCTCAATCAATGAATCGTTGATGTATGGATCTAGATGGCTAATAACACACGTGTGTAACTCTTTTTTCACATGGTTTCCGATTTTTTACCTTCTTCTTTTTCTCTCTCATACAAAACCCACTGACCAAGAAAACCAAAATACAATTTATATCTTCTTTTTCTTCTTATTTTACTTATAAAAAAATAGAATTAAACAATACTTAGATTTACCCAATAATTTTTGCTCAAGTGATACCTAAATTTTTCTCATTTTATAAAGAGGGGCAACTCGAGTTGGAAATAAAAATGTAAAGGAAATTACGTACTTGAAACCTTGTTTTTTTTAAAGTTACATGGGACCTTGTTAATGAGGAGAAGAGGTGGATGTACTGAGAAGGTTTACAAGTTCGTTAGGAAAAGTTCCAATCATTGTTTAGACTTTGTGTTTTTTGTATTTAAAATTAATGTTCCTTTGAAAGGTGTCCTTGTATTTTTTTTTTTTCATTGAAAATTAATGTATTTTGTATCTTTTAAAAATTGATGTGTTGTTAATCTATTTACCTTATGTGCACTTCAAGTAAGATGGTGAAATTGATTACGGAAAGTAAGAGGTCTTCCTTTCTAGATGGATCAATGTGAAATTGATTCAAATGTATCTCTGTTATCTTTTTCTGCCGACCGAATTCAAGTCTCTGTCTGCCGCCAGCGATGGTAGATACGATTACGGCCTTCAAATGCAATTTGAATAACATTTTCAATACTGGCAACTACCGTAATGCAATTTGAATAACATTTTCAATACTGGCAACTACCGTGTACCCCACAAGTCTATTTAGTCTGGACCAAGAACATAGCCTCGAACTCTTCAAGAATTAAGATTGTAGTCATTACGACCCAGCTAAAGTGGTAAAAAGTAAGATGAAAAATCGAGATTGGAATTCGATAAGTAGCCGATTCCTACCATCTTCAATGCTACATCAATCACTCTCAGGGCCGCTCAGATGGATCTATCGTCGAGATGGTTCCTTGCGGCTTTATTTGAATCGTGTATTCTGTTTCCTGTATATCGTGTCCTCATCTAGTCTGTTAGGACAGGACTCCTCCGCAGTCCAGAATTTACATCTTATTTTTTTTTTCTTTTCAATCTTGTCCTCATTTTGCCCAACTCAGAAAATAAAATAAATAATTTATTTATCTCTCTTTCTGTCATTGCCCGACCACACACTAATTTGTTGGCTAAAGATATGTCTTTCAACTTCTTCTTTGGTGGAAGATGTATCTTTCAACATTGATGATGAGTGTATGAAGACATTTGGGACTCTTAAAATCGCACCGATAACAACTATTATAATATCATCACCTCAGTGATGTTTTTATGAATGTTCAAAACACCCATTTAACTTGGTTTTTAGTCTACGAAGTAAACTGTTGTTAAAATATTTATATTTAACCCATTAATTTTAGATAACAAGTAATTAAAGTTTCAACACACATAAATGATAAGCATCTCAAGCTCAGAGATGAGCAAGTTTTCTCTTTTGGCATGACCCTTGGCTTAATGGAACTCCTCTTAAGGTGCTTTTTCCAAGTCTCTTTTCCATCTCCACGCTACAGAATGCTACTGTCTCTGTTTTTGGCTTTCGTGGGATTGACTCTTGGGTGTGGTCTCTAAATTGGCATCGACCGCTAAGGGCTTGAGAATCTGAAACAGATATCACACTACTCTCCTCCCCAGCAGGGATCAACCTAGGCGACTTCCTTGATTTGATCACTTGGTACGAAGCATATGATGGTGTTTTTACGCTAAAAGTTTTGAGGGATAAATCAAATAGACAGAATTTTGTTTTGTCCCCAATGGCAAATGATCTTACCAAAATTTGGTCAAACTTGATCCTTTCCAAAGTGGAGTATTTTCTTTGGGTGATATTGCAAGGAAAGCTTCCGACCAGGTATAACCTTATTTGCACCAATATGCTGGATGCTTGGGATTGTCTATGTCCCCTTTGCGGGGATGAAGATGAATCAGGTTTGTACATGCTACTTCACTGTAACATCACCTGGAGAGTGGAATTTCTTTGCTAAAAAATTGGTGTTAGATGATGCTCGAGAACATCTTTGAATGCATCTCTGTCTCTTTGGATGGGTTTGGTGAATGGTGGTTTGCTGGATAAGGTTTGATTTGCGATTTTTGGTCGCCTCATGTGGAGCATTTGACTTTTACGAAATCGAGTTATCTTTGACGACATCAACTGCAATAGAAAATTTACCACACATTCTATTTGTTTTCACATGAACGAATAGATTCTATGGGCTAAATCGAATAGGGAGATTGAGTACCAAGATTTTATCCTACTCCTTGATACGATCTCTGCTACTTAGCAAATGTGAACCAGATAGTTTTTCTTCTTTGCTTTTAGACTGTTACAGTTTTCTTTAGTTTTGGCTGCTACCATTTTGTAGGTACTTAGTTTGGTGTTTTTGGTTTCTGGTTACTGTTTTTTTTTAGCATTGACTTTTTGGACTTGTATTTATTATCTGTTTTTAATATATTCATTTTACCGACCAAAAAAATGATAAGCATCTATAAACAAAGATGATAAAATCAAAATTTATACAGATTTTCAAATGGGTCATACACATACAATAAGGAGAATTATAAACGTTTATACAACATTTTTGGGACTGGATTCGGTCCTGGAAGTCATTTCCAGGACCGTCCTGGAACTGGTTTTGCCAATACGTTCAAGTGGTTTTGGCAAAACCAGTTGAACATACTAAAAAAACCAGTTGAACATATTAAGAAAACCAGTTTAACATATTAAGAAAAACAGTTGAACATACTAAGAAAACCAGTTGAATATATAGAAAGAAACAAATTGAACATTTTGCTAGAAACCACTTGAACATTCATTGGGAACCACTTGAACATACTAGCAAAACCACTTGAACACACTAGCAAAACCACTTGAACATACTGCCAAAACCACTTGAACATATTGTCAAGACCACTTGAACATATGACAAAAACTATTTGAACATACTGGCAAAACCACTTGAACATACTGGCAAATATAATTTATCTCATTGAAAAAACCACTTGATCCCGCGCTTGAAAAATCACTTGATCTGCTTGAAAAAATCACTTGAAAAAACCACTTGATCCGCTTGGCAAAACTACTTGATCCGCTTGGCAAAACCACTTGAACACACTAGCAAAACCAGTTGATCCAATTGAAAAATCCACTTAATTGTCCAGAACGGTCCTGGACTTTTTTAATGTCCAGGACTTTTTTAATGTCCAGGACCGAATCCAGCCCCGATTTAATATACCGTGTTAAGAGCCTTGATTTCCAAAGTGCTAAGATAAAGCTAGTTTGGAATTCAGAATTGATAAAATTCTTTCTCCCTTCTCTACATCTGTGCAACCTTTTTTCAGGTAATATCACAGAAGATGAGTCGTAATATATGAATCTGAGGAACAAGATGCAGCGCCAAGCTAAAGATCCCACATCTCAAATATAAAAATGATCAAAAGGACAAACAAAATTCTTCAGTCATCCTACGGGCAGTTATTGTAGAATTGACCCATGACAGCCTGTTAGTATCAATTCCATCCACAAAAAGAATTTCGTTTCCAATTCTTATTGAAAATAAAATATCCATCCTATGTTCTTATCTGAAAGATATGTACTTTAACTACGAGATTGATTTGGTACTTTTATTTTACAACCTTTGCAACTCTTTAAACAACGATTTATCCGAAGCCGTGGATGGTCGTTGGAATATTATATATATAATGAAAGTGAAATCGGTGTAAACCAAAAAAAAAGACGCAACTGCTAATAGACTTGCATCAAAGAATATGAAAACCAGAAAATAACTGAAATATATCTTTTAAAAAATATCTAAATTGGAACGACTGAATGAACCAGGAGGACTATACAATTGTGACTAGATGAGGATTAATACTAAAAATATAACGTATGACAATTTCTTTTTAAGTTACTAATGAAAAGATAATACAACAAGTAGGAAGATTTTTAACGTGTCTTTGTGCTCCGCTTAACACTTTTTTGGGGATATACTGTCCACAAATTTAGACAAATCTAGAAAGAGAAGAAAACAATTCCATGTGGTGGGATTGATGGCTTTTCAAATAATATTGACTAATAACCTTAAAAATGTAGAAGGTATGGACATTGAACTTTGGTCAAATATTTCAACACCATGTATTATTAGGCCAAATGATGGTGCAAGTTTGATAACATTTACCTGATGGCTAGTGCTGGAAATGGTATTGGTAGCTGGTCGTTGATTCTGATGGCTTACTACTGATGCTGATTGATACTGGTTTTTGTTGATTCGAATGGCTTACTACTGATGCTGATTGATATTAAGTTCATCAAATTAACCAGTTTGAGTTGGGGGCGGCAAAGAAGGTTGACTTCCCTGTCACTTCCGTACTTATGTCACTTCTCTTTAGCTTCTTTTGTAATCTTATCTCTCTGCCCCTCTCAACCATACCTCCCCAACAAATAGAAGAAGGGAGGAAGTCGGTCGTAACCATCCCTGCCATCAACCACCCTTATAAATTTAGTATATAATGGCCACTCCATCATCAAATTAACCAGCACCTTCAGCCAGTGCTCCAGCACAAATAATCTTATAATGAGTTCCCAATGTACGCTGTTCTATGTTCTCCTCTCGACATTCTTCGTCGTGATATCCCTTATCAAGCTTAGGACGAGGAGCTCAAACCATGCAAGGAGGCTTCCTCCGGGGCCTCCAAGGCTACCACTACTAGGAAACTTTCATCAGCTAAAAACCCCACTTCACGAAACACTCCACCAGTTAGCAACTGCCTACGGGGACCTGGTTTTCTTGCAACTTGGTTCAGTTCCTACTTTGGTAATCTCCTCAAGTGACATATCCAGCGAGATATGCAAGTCCCATGACATCGCCTTTTCAGGTCGTCCTGTGTTGCACGTCCCCTGGAAGGTGACGTACAACGGCCTCGGGATGGTGTTCGCCACGTATGGTGACTATTGGAGGGAGGTCAAGAAGATCGCAACCTCGGAGCTGCTTAGCATCAAGAGGATCCGATCCTTCCAGGGAATAAGGAAAGAAGAGGTGGTCAATTCCATAAAGTCCATCGCGGGTTCCTCCGGTCCAATTAACTTGACCGAGGTGATCCATGTCCTGTCGAACAGTGTCATCTGCCGTGTTGCTTTCGGTACCAAGTTCGACGGAGGAGGGAGCGAAGCTGGAGGTAGAGGGCCAAAGGAAATGCTTCAGGAGTTGCAGAACTTGCTTGCGACTATTTGTGTATCAGATTTCTTCCCCTGGATGGGGTGGATCAACAAGTTCAACGGCCTGGATGCGAGACTGGAGAAGAATTTCAGGGAGCTTGACAAGCTCTACAATAGGATCTTGGAAGATCACAGGGACTCGGAGAGGCGTAATATACAACCTCATGAAGATCTTGTTGATATACTAATTCGTTTCCAGAAGAATTCGGATCATCCGTTGCTTGATCTCAGCGATGACTTCATCAAAGCCCTTGTAGCGGTAAACACATAACTCAAATTTCTATGAATAAGAATATTGGTATGCCATCTAATAATGAACTGTTTTTTGATGACTTAGGACATGTTCGTTGCGGGTACCGATACTTCCGCAGCCACACTTGTCTGGGCAATGACCGAGCTAATAAGGAATCCTTTGGTGATGAAGAGGGCTCAAGAAGAGGTGAGAAGGGTGGTCGAGGGAAAAGAGATGGTGGAAGAAACCCATCTTAAAGATTTGGTTTACATCAAGTCAATAGTCAAGGAGACATTGAGACTCCATCCGGCTACACCTCTGTTGCTCCCAAGAGTAATAATAGAGCCTTGTGAAATAAGAGGGTACCAAATCCCAGCCAGGACAAGGGTCTTCATCAATGCGAGAGCAATAGGTTTGGACCCAAGATCATGGGACGATCCATACCGGTTCTTGCCCGAACGGTTCCTGGACAGCACGGTTGATTTCAGAGGACAAGACTTCGAGTTTATTCCGTTTGGGTTCGGACGAAGAATGTGTCCTGGGATGAACTTTGCTGTTGTGTTGATTGAGCTTGCCCTAGCCAACCTCTTGTACCGTTTCAACTGGGAATTTCCTCAGGGCGTCACAGCTGAGAATATAAATATGGAAGAGGCCTTAGGGTTTACCGTGCACAAGAAAACGCCTCTCTACCTCATGGCCAACCAGCCAGTTGAGGCTGGAATTGTAGGTTGAGGCTATTTAAGAACGCAATAACCCGATCCAGAAAGCGATCTAGTGATCGTCCCGTTTCGCAGTTCAGTTTTCAAGTGCATTTTTACAGATATTGCAGATGATCATGATTCTTAGAAGTCTTGACTAAAATGCTAGATTCAAATATGTTATGATACTTTGTATAAAAGATGTACTTAAAAAACAATATCTGTGAGTAAAATTTGTTGTATTTATTATGTTTGATGTTTGTTGCTAATAAGCGATGCCCGCATCCAACTAGTGAGTCAAAATAATTTCCTTTCGAATCGATCAAAAATGTTGGACGATAATGTTTATTTAGCGAAACTTACTTGTCACTGAAAGGGACGAGTCGCTGTTCGTCACTCTCTGAAGAAAGCTTTAATAAATCTTTCTCCCAACTACAGCTGGCTGAATTACATAGTTCACCAGTTGCAGAGAAAAAAGAAAAAAACTGGATCATTGATTAAATGTATTGCATCTACCCCATGTTTCGGCCCGGTGGAGGATTGGAGATGGATTGGGATGGAATCGAATTTTTTACAATCATACAAAATGAATTTTTAGTGTAAAAATTCTAAAATTACAAGATCATAAATCTCTAAACTGGTCAATATCACAGAAAGAAAGTATTGGTATTGCAAAAAAAATGAAAATATACACATCGACAAATTATATTTTTCTTATATACATTTTGAAAAAACTATAAAGTTAAATAAATTAGGTTTAGGATAACTTAAGAATGGTTAACTTCTTGAAATTTTTTGGGATGTGCCTAAGTGATGAAATGATAAAAATGCTCGTGTTGCTACGTGGAAATAGTTAGTCGGATCATAAGATATTATAAGGGGTATCAAGGTGTTGTATCAGAAAATTAGTTTGCGGATTTTTCGACCAGTTTTAGTAAAAAAAATTCATAATTAACGACTCAAATATCGAATTAGAATGATTTTAGAAGGTACAGAGGAGATAAGAGATAAATCTACAACTTTGTAATTAATCATTTATCTAAATTCGACAAAAAAAAGGTCATAATCAGGTTGAAAATTTTGGGCAATTTAGGTTTTCATATCTGAGGCCGGGAATAATTTAAATTTTCTTATATTGAACGACCTAGGATTTTCGTATCTAGCTAGGGCTAGTTTTCTATATAATAATAGGCGATATAGACAACAGACACTAATAAAAAAATACACAAATCTCTTATCAAGTTTTGTTTTTTATCTTTAGTTCGTAAGTCGGACATTAGAGCATAGTTAGTAGGCCGAAAATTAGAGCCTGGTTAGTAGGCCTGATAGTAGAGTCTCGTTTGTTTAGTTCAATGGACTAATGGACTTTGGTTTGGTAAAGTAGTGATAGTGGTAGTGTGGTGAGATATAGTCTTTATCGTTTATATTTTTTTTCTTGTTCTGCCTTCTTATATTTTCAATAAATTTCTTGTTTTCTACCCATTATTTCTTATCTATTAAGTCTGATCTACATATCTTCTCTTCATTTTTCCATATTTTTTTCATCTTTCCTTATTTGTTTGAATTGCTCTTAGGACGGCCACTCTGAATCCGTCTTTAGATCATTTTCGACGTTCTAACATATTTTTTTATATAAAAAGGGGATCTCCCTCTCTAGTTATTTCCATTATTGCGATTCTCGATCTTTGTCTACCCAGCCTAAGAACAAAAAGTCCTTCACTCACGGCGGTCGGTAACTCCTTGTCTTCATTGTGTCTACATTGGAGAAGTACGATGAAGGAGCTAGAGAGGGAGATTTTCAGCCGATAATTAAATATATGGTTTATGAAATAATATAAAAAAATAGATGGTATAAATTTGATAATTATTCACTCTAAAATATGCAACACAATTTAGTCGAAGCTATATTGTTTTGGCTTGAGAAACACTCCTCTTTGAGCTTCGTCGGCATGAATTACAGAAAGTATCAAGATTGAATTACGAAGTTTAAATACAAATAAAATTATTAATAAAATTATTATTATTTTAATGACCTTTAGGGTAAATGGTAGAATATAATAATGATGATGTTTTTACCAAAGTTCTAAATATCTAAATTCTTTTGATTTATGCTTTACATAGAAATTATATTTGACGGACTAACAGACTTTTAATTATGTAATAAATTCATATGTTTATTAAAATAAAAGAAAAACTACATCAACATCCAAAAAATTTGACAATCTGTACCTAAGTTATATTTAGGGTCACACAATGTGTACGAGGTAAAAATCACAAACACTGTAAAAAAATCGCGCCGTCGTAAAATCATGTGAAAAGGATCAACGATATCAAAAAGAATGTCGGGCGTAAGTGTAACAAAAATATATAATAAACAGAGAAAGATAAGTCACACCCCACATATTGCAATAAGAAATGTTGCACTTTTGGTCCAATGGCCCAGAAAAAGAGGAGGAGGTGGGATTGACCTCTCCACATGTTATCTCCAGGTTTTGTGTAGCAAAGCAAGTCGGAGGGATTTTTTTCTATAAATAAAGATTTCTCTGGGACCAAAGAAGCAATTTTTTGCCACTTACATACACACAGAAGGGATTATTACGATTTAGTCCCTAAGGTCTCAGAATTTGAAGAGTGAGGCCATTCGTGGAAATCCGTTCACGTATCCAATTCGTTCGTGATCGTGAATCGACCGGTAGCAACATCTCGTCGTGACGGTCCTGCGGAAGCACGCTACAGCAAATAAGTATTGCTTTTATTAACGAATTAGCTCGTTAATTGTGTGAAGGATTAGTTTGTGATTATTTGTTAATCGCAATCCGAATCCTTCAGAAATCATGGGTGTTGATCCCAAAACGGCTTTCATTAATACTCAACTGCTAATCGCTTTAAATGGGGATGATACATCCAACCGGGAGTGGATACCCTGCCAAGGATTGATATCCTCCCTATATAGGGAGGAGGTTAAATGTGTAAATTACCCATTACTCAATCACTTTTTCTCTCTCCTTCCACGTTTCTTCTACTTTTCTGACTTTTCATCTTCCAACAACATCTTCAGTTGCATTACTGGTTTATTTTGTTGCATTGGTGGTTTATTTGGTTGCATTGCTGGTTCAGTTGGTTGCATTACTGGTTTATTTCGTTGCATTACTGGTTCAGTTGGTTGCATTGCTAGTTTGTTTGGTTGTATTGCTAGTTTTATTAGTTCCAATACTGGTTTGAGGGGTTACATTGCTGGTTTAAGGGATTGAATTACTGGTTTTTTTGGTTGCATTAATGGTTTGTTCAATTGTATTACTGGTTTGCTTTGTTGCATTGGTGGTTATTTGGTTGCATTACTTGTTATGTTGGTTGCATTGCTGGTTTGTTTGGTTGCATTGCTGGTTTCATTAGTTCTAATGCTGGTTTGAGGGGTTGCATTGCTGGTTTAAGGGATTGAATTACTGGTTTTTTTGGTTGCATTAATGGTTTGTTCAGTTATATTACTCGTTTGTTTTGTTGCATTGGTGGTTTATTTGGTTGCATTGCTGGTTCAGTTGGTTTTATTGCTGGTTTATTGGTTGTATTGCTGATTTCATTGGTTCCAATGCTGGTTTGAGGGGTTACATTGCTGGTTTGAGGGGTTGCATTGCTGTTTTTTTGGTTGCATTGCTGGTTTCACGAGACCGACGAGGCCGGGGGAATGTGAACAGTTTTTTTTCAAATCTTCTTTTGCTAATTAATTGCTGGTTCAAAATTTAAAAATCCCTAAAAAGTAGTAATCATTACTTAAAAAGTAGGAACTACTACCTAAAAAGTAGGAAACATTAATTATTAAGATTTATTAGTTTTGAGCAAAAGTCTTAAATGCCCTTGGTAATTAATAGTCATTAGATCAGAATATTTAAGAATATATTCTGATCTAATGGCCCAAATCGTAGTCCCTATATAGGGAGAGTTTTAATCCTTGGCACCCAATCCAATCTCCATCCAACCAGAGAAACTAAAAAATGCCAAGTAATAAATAGAAAGGTAGGCACCTTTCATGTCACGTTCCTAACTAGGCAACTTGTAGTATTAATAAACTTGTGATGGTCCCCAACTCGATATATTAAAAATGGAAAATTTGAGAAAAAAAACTGTTTTTACGATAGATCAGAACTTTTTATAAGTTTTAAATAAAATGGGTATCCACGCGTCAAATGTGCCAAAATGGACAGACAACACTACATGTCAAACCACCTAACATGGATACGAGAAAGGAGAAAAAAATAAATAAATTAGAGGGAGAGTAAAAACATATCATTAAGATCTGTTACGGTCTTCTCTAGTATCGGAATAATCCTCATGTTCATCTACTTCAAATTAGGAAAGTAATCAGACAATCAAAGAGTAGCAATTAAATCATGTACTTCTCCAAGTATGTACACACATAAATTGACTATATTTAATATCATTATTAATACCATTAACTGCAAAGAGTAGCAATTAAATCATCTGCTTCTCTAAGTCATAATTTTCTTTTAACGCATCACAACTATCAAGTAATATATCTATTTTTATAATTTTTATAATTATTTTATTATTAATAATAAACTAATCTTATTATCATAACTCTTATCATAACTCTTAGTTAGATCATAATTAGACCCTAGTTATTTTATTATGCAAATGATTATAATACATATATAAATTAACTAAGAAAATTTTAACGCCTAATTAGACAAACTTAATAATGTGCTTAAGTTTGATATCTCATTTTACTCAATAGATTCAGTATAATGTACAAATAGTGTGGAACATGCTTCAATTATTGATGATGTCGATAATATTCTAACTCTTATGATATTAGTTATATTCCTCTATTTTCAAGAAATTATGCTTGAAAATTACATAGAGATATGAGCTACTTGATTTTCTAAGCCATAATTTTCTTTTAACGCATCACAACTATCAAGTAATATATCTATTTTTATAATTATTTTATTATTAATAATAAACTAATCTTATTATCATAACTCTTATATATTATTTTAAATTCTCCTATTTTCAATAAATTTATGTTTAAAGTTGTATAAAATATTTTAATTAATTAGCATTTGAAGGTAAACGTAGTTTAGGAAATCAAATCAAACCCCGTGGAGCCTCCCGGTTTCCTTCAAATACATCACAACTCTGAAGTAATATATCTATTTTTATAATTTTATAATTAATTTATTATAAACAATAAACTAATTTTATTATCCTTACTCTTATGATATTAGTTATATTCCTCTATTTTCAAGAAATTAAAATTATGTATGAGATACTTGATTTTCTAAGTCATAATTTTCTTTTAACGCATCACAATTATCAAGTAATACATCTATTTTTATAATTTTTATAATTATTTTATTATTAATAATAAACTAATCTTATTATCATAACTCTTATCATAACTCTTAGTTAAATCATACTTAGACTCTAGTTATTTTATTATGCAAATGATTATAATACATATATAAATTAACTAAGAAAATTCTAACGCCTAATTAGACATACCTAATAATGTGCTTAAGTTTGATATCTTATTTTATTCAATAGATTCAGTATAATGTGCAAATAGTGTAGAACATGCTTCAGTTATTGATGATGTCGATAGTGAAATTTTAGGTATATATAGTACTAATTTTTATATTAAAATATCAAATTTTAAATAACTAATTAAATAATTAAATTTGATATTCACACGTAGAAGAAATCAAGAATAATTAAATCAAATAGTAAATCTGTCCACTCCTCCTCCTCCGTTGTTGTCCGTAGCCAATGGATTCGACCGTCCGTACATCTTCTTCTATCAGCTTATAATTAATTATCGGCTTATACTTGGGATTTTTATCAGTTTAATCCAAGCAAGTAAGGCATGAACTATTTATAAACAACTGACACCGGTTGGCACAGGTCCACTCTGTACAAATACCTTCCTTCCTGCTGGTAGTCCTACCCTACCTGTGACCTGTCTCTCTACTAACATATCGTATCGAAGCATATAGTTTATTTTCAGGACCTTAGTGTAAGATTTTAAACATTATAATCTGACAATCTTAATGAATGAATTAATGCAATTACTTTTTTGGTGTTATTATAAGTTATTTGACTCTTACTTCTTGTGTATAGAATACGATCCTGATTGTTTACTACTACCTTCCTTACTGCTGGTAGTCCTCAGGGTTTTAAAAAATGACCTGGAGGTCGACTCGGATTTTGGTCCGACCTCCGAGTTGGCCAGCCCAAATGACCCAACCACCAGTTGGGTCGGATATATTTTCTTTTAATTTTTTGCCATATTTTAAATTATATATATGTATATAGGTAAAAAATTTATGTAATAAATTAATAATAACATATAAATATACTATTTTTTTATAAAATATACTAAACAAAGTATCTATACAAATAGATAATCTAGAATAAAAAATAAAATTAATAATTTTTTAAAATTTTCAGGGTGAGCTGCTCCCGATCCGACCAGAAACCGGGCGGTTCGTCCGGAAAACGGTTTATTGACCAAAAAAATACCCCCCATGGGGCCTACCCTGGTAGTCCTACCCTACCAGTGACCTGTCCTTCTACTAACATATCGTATCGAAGCATATAGTTTATTTTCAGGACCTTAGTGTAAGATTTTAAACATTATAATCTTACAATCTTAATGAATGAATTAATGCAATTACTTTTTTGGTGTTATTATAAGTTATTTGACTCTTACTTCTTGCGTGTAGAATACGATCCTGATTGTTTACTACGATCGTTTTAATGGTAGGGGCAAGTTAAGCTGATTAATTAACTATTAATTAATTTAATGACTTGGTGTTGTACGCAAATTAAATGAAAAAAAAATTAAGATTTGATACAGAGATTTTAACGAATTAAACCGAGTCCGAACAGTTTCCCGATGTTGTACACAAAATTCCCCCTACCCCCGAAATCTCTCTCTTCACATTTTCCCGTTTCTTCGACCACTTCGACCCTCCCCGGAGAATCCGACCGGACGGGATCCATGGTCCCGGACCCGACCCAAATCGAAGTAAGGCATTTGTTGTCCATGAAGCTTCCAACTTTGAATTGTCCTCGCCGTTCTAGCAACTGGGTACCCAAGCATTTTACTGTTTGATTGGTCTTTTTCCTGTGTTGGGTGGGTGCAAAAGTGGAAGGATAATCTGAATTGCCTTGACAGTTCTAGTGAAGTAGTACTCTTACATTTCCTCTGTTTGGATGGAGTTGTTTCTATGATGGGTAGGTGAAACAGTTGTCGTTTGGCGCTTTTACTTCGTAAAGTTTTCATCTTTGAATTGCCTTAATCGTTTAGTAAATGGGTACTAAAAGATTTATGCTCTTGTTCTGTTGTCTATGTGCAAAATTGGTTGGGATTATGAAGAGGAAGGCGATACTTAAGAAGCTGGCAGCTTTGAGCCTCTCCTACTTGCCAGGAGCTTCTCGAGTTGCAGAGAGAAACCCTCAAAGAGGTCTTCTGTTCTCTAGCACTTAACAAAGTTTGATACTTTTCTCCTTCATGTTTGGATGATAGGTTGCTTATTTGTGCGGTGCAATATACCACTCTAGAGAGTATAATATCTTCCCCTGGAGCCAAAAACTAATAATTTTTTTTTTAAAATACTTGGTTTTAACTCATTAGACAAAGCTCTTCGAATCCAGTACATGGAAAGTTGGACTTCAGGAAATTTGTTATAAGATATTTAGGAGAAAAAAATAAATTAGAAAATCATGAGACATGGGTGAACTACTCTACCTCTATGAGAGACGAGTGATTGCAACTTAAAAAGAAATGCACGAGTGAGGAACCGAGAGTATATTGTATTTCTGAAAATGAGAGACGTCCCAACTTTTATTAAAAAAAAATTCTTGGTAATCAATTTAGTTCCCACCTAGTAATTGCATTGACATGTTTTTTTTTTTATTGAGATTTTATTCATGCGATAATGTATGTCTTGTAAGTCATAATAACTAATATATATTTTTTATTTTGTAATAATGAAATTTTATTCTCCTCATGCTAACTCATGTAATTTTTTTATTTTGACTTTATATTTTCACATTTTCAAAAGAAAAAAAATTATATGTCCTTCATTCCAAATTGTTTAAAAAAAAATTCTTGGTAATCAATTTAGTTTTTTTGGTGACGACCTAGTAATCAATTTAGTTCCGACCTAGTAATTACACCTGCACAAACCTCCCCCTTTCATATTGCTACAACCTCACCTCCAATTCCCTACTTAGCTGCCCCTTCTTCCTTATCCTCTCCTCTTCCAAACCCCTTCACTCCCTCTCTTACAATGACCACCATTACTAACCCCACCTTCATGCCCCTATCAGCTTCCGACACGTGTCTCCTCTCCTTCCCTTCCTCCATCTTCTCCCTTAAAACTTCCCTCCAGTGCCTCTCCATCTCCACCAAGCCCCTAAAGCTCCACCTTTCCACCTCACCCTCGAGGTCCAGAACCCACTTCCCTTTCCTCACCACCCACGTGGCCCAGACCTCGGACTGGGCCCAGCAGGACGAGGAGGACCCAGCACCGGCTCCGACACAGGAGGGGGAGGAGGAGGAGGAGGAGGAGGAGGGAGGGTACGTGGAGCCACCGGAGGAGGCCAAGATTTTTGTCGGGAACTTGCCGTACGATTTGGACAGCCAGTCGTTGGCCGAGTTGTTCGAGAAGGCCGGGACCGTTGAAATTGCTGAGGTTGTTGGATGATAAAACTTTAGTCTTTTTTGTATTTTGTGGAGTTTACTTTGGTGCTTATTTGTGGGTTCTTGCGTTTGTGTGTGGGGTTTTTGCAGGTTATATACAACAGGGCGACGGATATGAGTAGAGGGTTCGGGTTCGTTACAATGAGTACTGTCGAGGAAGCTGATAAGGCTGTTGAGCTAATGAACCAATATGTGAGTCTTAGTTATGGTTGGTTGGTTCCGGTTTTCGTTGTATCAGTATCGGCACATTGGATTTTCGTTGGCCGGGGCTGTACGTGTTTGCTTGGTTTTGAGCTAATGTAGTAATGGGACTGGATGAAATTGGCAAGAAACAGTTTTGAATTATGAAAAGTGAGAGCTTTGACTTGTGAAATGCTTCGACTAGTGTGACATGATGTGCAACATTATTCTTTGCAGTGAAGCAGACTTATCAGTGGTTATGAATAATGACAATGTCTAGTTTGAGATATAGAACTGTAGTGGATTTATTCAAGTGCTTTGGTTGTTTTCTTGTCCTAATGCTTTCGAAAGATTGATGCTAATCAGTCTAACTTCAACAAGATTTAAAACTCATATTCTGTGGCCTACTTCTTTCCTCAACTTTTGCTGTTGTTTATTTTGATCATGTGAAATTTTCAGGAAATAAATGGGAGAGTTTTGACTGTAAATAAAGCAGCTCCCAGAGGAACTAGGGCAGAACGACCAGTTCGTGCAGATGAGTCTGGTTACAATATATACGTTGGTAACATCCCGTGGGATGCAGATAATGTACGCTTGGAACAAGTTTTTAGTGAATATGGGAAGGTGGTATCTGCTAGGGTAATTTACGACCGGGAAACTGGACGCTCTCGTGGGTTTGGCTTCGTGTCAATGGCCAGTGAGACGGAAATGAATGAGGCCATCGCTGCACTTGATGGACAGGTATCTCATTGTTTTAATCATTGGTTCTACAAATTTTACTTGGGGTGCTTTTTTGTTTGATAACTCGAGCTCGTCTGGTGTTGCAGGATCTGGATGGAAGGTCAATCAGGGTCAACGCTGCTGAGGCAAGACCAAGTCGTGGCTTTTGAGAAAACCAAGAATTGTCATATTTTCTTTTCACCTCTCTCTGTTGCCTTGCCTCTTTGTTGCATTCCAAGGTTGTGGGATGGAGGCCAGGGCTGGAGGTGAAAATTTAGGTGGGAATTTTCTGCTGTCATTTTTTGTCTAGCTAATTGTATGGGAACATCTTCTATAGGTCACAGAGCATTTTTTGAAACCATTATTAGATGTTCCTCTTATCTTTTCTTTGGTCTGTGTTCTAGATATATATATTGTGCCAACACTTCTATCACCTTGTATGTGAAGCCATGATTCTGCAATTTGTTGCTTCTGCACTACTAAACACGCTTTTCCTCCAACCGATGAGAGTTAAACATTTAAGTATTAAAAAGCTTAGATTTCTTATAAAGATCTTAAGAATGAGATACCATTAGAAGAACTACTCCTAAACAGATTCCAACAAATTTGATTCTTATGTTAAAAACATCCTCATCTTCGCAGAACTTGAGCTGTTTATCATGAACCAGGTGAATTACGTAATTTAAAATACTTCCACTCGAAATTTTTTATTTTAGAGATAACCATCAAGTTTCAAAAAAAAAAGTTTTAAGGGAAATTCTGTATTCATAATATAACTGAACACTTAGACATTACAAATATTGTATAACAAGTTACACTGGAATAAACAGAATACAAGAAATCATCAAGGAAAAATTGAAAGTGTACTTCAAAATTCTGAAATATCTTTCAAATCTCGTCGATACTGTCTCGTTATCATTAAAAGAACCCGTAGAATATTAAATTTCTGTTGTTGAGAATAGTTAGATAAGCGTTAGTAAAATGTTAAACTTCCGAAATCTAATTGGTAAAACATTAATCTCTTTTTAGAATGAAAATTCTTCTCATAAGGCCGAGTGACCATTTGGTCCAGTGACATTGTTCTCACTCATGTGGGGTGAAGTCCAGGGTTCGATATGAGCGCGCTGTCTGTTATAACTAATGTCACGCAAACAACCAAAAACTGAAATATGTCCCAAGCACCAGGCGTAGTGAGGCAAGGTTTTATTTTTAATTTTATTTATTTACAAGTCCAAGTATGCTTCATGGCAAGGTTTTATTTTTTTGGTAAATTGCAACATCCTATATATCGACTGGAAAGATCGACACCATTACTGACACACAACTGTACTTCGAATCATGGAGGAAGCTCCACGAACTAATTACCCCGTAGTTGAGCATCTCGGCTAGTCAGCGGAACGTAGCGGACAGAAGTTTCGCTGTGAATGCTGAGTGAACCATCTTCATTCTTGTCGACAACTTTCAGATCCTGGAATATGTTGCCGACTGGAATCACCATTCTGCCACCCGGCTTCAACTGGTCGATTAGCGGCTGAGGAATTTCGGGTGCCGCGGCGCCAACATGTATGGCGTCATACGGGGAAAATTCTGGCTTCCCTTCTCTTCCATCTACAACAATGAAAGTAATCATGAGATACTGTAATTGGATAAAAATGCTCCTTCCAAGTCATTAGATGTTAAGACAAAATTTCTAAAAAATTGTTAGTTGAACCATCAAAATAGGACAGAACCAACCTCCATATTCTGGCTTATCTCGAACTAAGACAAATTAAAAACAAAAGAAGACCCTTTATGCAATATTAATAATCTCGGTATTGTTGCTAATAGAAGCTTAGCACCTGTAGTCCATATTCCCTACATTAACAGAACCAAGATTTAAGCTACTGTGTGCCTGATGTATAAAAGAAGGATTTTTGGTAAATAAAGTAGGTCAGTCCTATTTGAACTTTAAACAAAAAATCAAGTGGGCCAAATTTTCCTGTTCTTAGAGCATCTAATATTTCTTTTCTTTCATGAAGCTCGGAGTTCACTAATTATAGACCCAGTAGTATTGAAGCTATAAAAGTCTTAAGACCTACAGACCATATTGGCTAATTTAGCTTCCTAAAGAGTAGGCCTCTTTTATAACTGAAACAAAATCATTCACTCAATTATAAACACGTACCTCCAACGTGGACCGAGAGAGCGCCTTCTTTCAACAATGGGGCTGCTGCACTTTTCTCAATATTCTTGATTGAAGAGTCAACCAGCTCAGGGATATGTTCCACGCCAACTGCACGGCCTTGAGGTCCAACCATCATAGCGAAACATGCTGTCAAATACCCAGTGCCTTTGGGAAAAGGCGCATTTACAACAAGAAGTCAGCGGTCAAATTGGATTATGAAGACAGTCAACGGATCCCAAATTCGAAACCAGTTCCCAGAATATGAATAAAGCTAAAATAGAACCTGAGCCAACATCCAAAGCATGCATCCCAGGCTTCAAATTATGCTGTAGTAGCTGGAGGCATGTTGCATGCATATGGGGTGCAGAAATAGTAGCATTGTAACCTATCGGCAACGGGGTGTCAACATAGGCAGGGGACCCATCAGGCACGAAGAGGGCTCTGTCAATAGACTCCATCACCTCTGATACCTTTTTTGATGTAATCACTCTATAATGCTCCAGATTCCTCACCATCTCTTTATTCTTATTGACACCACTTGCAGTCCAGAATCGCTACAATATAAATAAGTGGGGAAAAAAATGAACATCCGTCACCGAGGTAATATATATGTAAGGCTGGTGCAAAAAGTCAGGAAGATTGCCCCCGTCCAGGTTACTCACGGACACACATTACACAACACGGGGTGTAGGCAATAGAAAATCTTTGACATGTACATATTTGAAGTAGCTGTTGGTAGAGCTAGTGGCTCCATCCCAGCCAAGTTTCAACACCTTTGATTATCATTATTACAATTAAAAAACATTAGCCCTATAGCAACCTAACTCGACATCTGTTTCTCTGACTGTATATACATTGGAACAAATCCAAAAAATTGTACACTAAGTCACTAATACAGCAAAGAACATCAATTTGCAACTACGCACGAAGCCAATCACCAGAACCAGCTCCTCTTCTGCATGCGACAGAAATCGACCTTACCGATGTCTAAATATCTCATTCGGTAAAGACTAACGCTCAACCACGCGATCCATCACAGTACTCGGATTCAACTATACATTACAAGTTAATCCCACACATCATCAATAACCAATTCTGTGAAAATGCTCAGCACACTAAACTTCATAACAGAACTAAAATTTCGGTATCAACAATTAAATAAACCAAAAACACGAAATGGGTACACGGAAAACACCACGCCAACTCAAAAAGTCGAAACCTTTAACAACTGGGTCCACCCAAAACCCACTAAAGCCTCGATCTTTACACTTCCTTCATCGAGATAGATAGAAATAAAAAGAGGGTCCTTTTCGATTTTTGTTGTTACCTCCATCCCGAGGAAGAGAGAGTTGCCCGTGAGGAGACGGTTGAAGCTCCCGCGAAGATAGAAATTATTGCAAGTTGGGTTTGGTCGGAATTTTAAGGGTTTTGGTGTTTGGTGGGCGTGATTAGACAAGGAGGAGAAGATTCGACTAAGGGGAATCCCACCACCGCTGCAACTACACGCTACTATGGGTGATGATAGTGTCAGAGGCATACTTGACCATTTGATGACTTTCTTTTTTTCCTTTTTTTATTTTTCTTTTATCCAATTTTTATCTCTTTTGGTTAAATTCTTTTATTTTATTTTTCGTTTCTTTTTTATGTTGCAGTCGGTTCTTCTAGTCGCTCGCTGCCCGAAAGTTCCAGTACGTGGTGGGATCCGGCTCACCAAGGCCTCAGTTTGGGGTTTCAGTTTGTGTGAAGAAAGTAAGTCCAGTCCGAAATCAAAAGTAATTAAATTTTGAATTTTTTACTTTTTTTCTTTTTTGACGATTTTTTTTTGACGATTTGCTATTAAATATATAATTAATTTAACTAGATGACATGTTAAATTTTGGTTGACATGGATGTCATTCAACGATGAAGTGTCAATAAACGAAATAAGGGTATTATTTGCTATAGATTTAAAAGTATAACATGGTATTAACCCAAATTTGAGTATTGTTCATTTATTCTTTAAATTTTAAATATAATTTGATAGTATGAAAATAAAAGAATTACTTGAATCTGATAATAAATCTTTACTTTAGTGGGGGTGAATAGGAAGTAGGAACATATGATAATAATAAAAAGTACTTACGAAAAAAAAAATAAAGTTTGGTGTGAATGAAAATAAACTTTTTAAGTGTTAACTCAAAAATTATAGAAAACGACGATCCCACGTCTCCTTGCGACGTGTTCATTGAAAAATTATGATGAGTTGCATATCTACTGTGAGTAATTCGGAGAAGATGGACAAGATTTTTTACCTGTCAAGATTTACAATTTGTTCAAACTATTATTGCAAAACAGACTGAGTGTGTATATATATATATATATATATATATATATATTTATGGTGAGGCACAACATGGGAGAAATCGCGGCAAATGATGCTGGTTCTGAAAATAGCATGTTTTGCAAAATGGAGGACCCAAAGCAAAGGCCAAATAGTAAGAATGCCAGGTTGATGTTGTCTCAGATTAAACATTAGTCACATGTTGTGCTGTCCTGAAATGGATGAACAAAAAAATAACATCTCTCGTTGGGAAAGAATGGTTGGCTTATTTGTTAAGTTTCCTTGGTATATAATGTTGTATCAAATCAATTTCAAGTCTCACTTTTTTCTGCAAACATAAAAATATGGAAACTTATTCTACCATTGATTGGTTCAGCAAGGACAGAGTGAACATCTATTTCAAACCAATTATCATTTACAACGTCCAAGAAAAAATTGAAAAGATAACAGAGAAATGAAAGAGGGGGTGTTAAAGTTACAAACACAAACAAAAAAGAAACTAATTCGCTTTAGCAATTCTGCCATTTGATTACCTTAAACGTTTAAAAATATGATTGAAATACGACGGAGAAATTTCACCAGAAAGGCCCCTATAGCTCAGTGGTAGAGCGTCAGTCTTGTAAACTGAAGGTCCGTAGTTCGATCCTGCGTGGGGGCATTTTTCTCCCAATACATTTTTCTAATTATTGTCATGTGTCTCAAATTACTGTTATGTGTCTCAAATTCTCAATTGTACTCCAAGGAGCGGCCCAGTAGTAGTGAGCCCAATAACCCGAGGATTCTCCATACCCGACCCGCTTCGTAAGATCCGAAAATTAATGGATAAGTGAATGTATGTTAAACGTTAATATTTGATCTTGTTGTGTTCTAGACTATTTACTCTTAGTCTGGTATGTTGACGCTTGAATTTTAATTTCTTGTTGCATTTCTTGTTAAGTTGAAACTGAAATATCATTCGGGTTAATTCTGTTTTAGGAAATATCAGTCTTGGTAATCACTACCTGTGGCTTCACTTCCACGATCATCCATTTCCATGATCAGCCTTTGAGCATTTATGAGAAAAGTATCATGCATGCCCGGGGGTTCCCATGGTCGGCAAGTGAAATTAACTGGGATGTCACAGAAGTTGGCCTTGTGGTTTTGTTAGTCTTCACATTCTTCTGGTAGCTGCTGCAGTTATGTCTGAAGCAACAGACATCAATCTGGTTACATAGCCAAACTCGAAGACGATAAACAGCGAACACCGTTTCCTTCCTTAACCATGAATGCGAGACACCATGTGAAATTGAGTTGTTTAGGTTATTGATATTTTTGAGTTCATTTTGGAATAGGAATTGTTTACACGCTTCTTTGTTGTCATTGCAATGATATATGGGTGCTCAAGGCACGCTATCCATGTTATTGGTCGGGAAGAGACGCACATTAGTACAATTGTTGACAACGTTGATTCAGGTTCAAATATGGGCTGCCCCTCTCTCCATTAGACTGGGCGCACCGGTGCCTTTTCTAGGCCTTTGTCCCTGGCTTGTGTAATACTCGCACCACTCAAGGGTGAAGAATTGTATTGGAGAACAGGCGTGCCACGTCTTCGCATGTCAAAAAAGCGTCACGTGTTACGCGAGGATTGGTCCGCGTGCGAATGGTCTTTGGTTGTTTTTTATTTCATCCTTTTGAACGATACGAACATTCGATACTTTGTGTGATTTGATTCGCATACTAACCATAAACTTCCAATCATTATCCGCTTTGTGTATATTTTTGTCTAGTAACTTGTTAAAGTGATCCAAATAAAAGATGAATTTAGTACGGAATCAAAATTTTCAAAACTATAAGAAACAATTTTTTTGCAAAATTAAAACCACGGGATTAAAATAAAAAAAAATCTACACAAGTCAATATCACTTAAAAGAAATGTATGTATTGAAAAAAAACTAAAAATATAGATGTCTAGGCTTATATGAGAAACTTTATGGTAGTACTTCCATTTTTCGTTGAGCCCATTCATTCTTTCTCTCACACAAACATGATTAATTCATTATGTGAATTTTAGATTATTGAATTAAATATGTTGTTTGTATAAATTAAATTTGTCTGTTTTTGGTATATATGTATATATAGTTTATTAGTTAATAAGATTGCAAGATGAAAATCTAATGGATATAATTTAGATTTTATTATGATAGTCCATTCAATCAAGTCACTACTCACTTGATTGAGAGTGGATCTGGTGCAGGTCGCGCGTGTCCAGCACCATGCTGGACACGCGGATTCGGTGGTTGGAACACCCGGATTCGATGGTTGGATTTTTGATTCGATGGTTTGTACGTATATATGATTCGATGGTTTATATATTATGATTCGATGGTATGGTATGCTTGATTCAATGGTATAAAATATCTCATTTAATGGTTTGACATCCGATGTGATTCGATAGTTTATATATTATGATTCGATGGTATGGTATGTTTGTTTCAAATGGTATAAAGTGTCTGATTCAATGGTTTGTATATTAAGATTCGATGGTATGGTATGCATGATTCAACAATATAAAATTATGATTTGATGGTTTATATATTGTGATTCGATGGTATGGTATGCATGATTTGATGGTATAAAATGTCTAATTCAATGGTTCGATGGTATAAAATATCTGATTCAATGGTATGCATGATTCAATAGTTTATATATTGTGATTCGATGGTATGGTATGCATGATTCGATGGTATAAAATGTCTGATTCGATGGTTTATATATTGTCGAATCACAATATACAAACCATTGAATCGGATGTCAAACCATTGAATGAGACATTTTATACCACCGAATCACAACACACCATACCATCGAATCATAACACACCATACCATCGAATCAGACATACATACAACCATCGAATCAAAAACCCAACCATCGAATCCGGGTGTTTCAACCACCGAATCCGCGTGTCCAGCATGGTGCTGGACACACGCAACCTGCACCAAATCCAAACTCCACTTGATTACCCACCGATCCATCGATCCACATGTGATAAGTGGATTGGTGGAAAGACTAGCGATTTCTTAGTTATGGAAATACTACCAATTTCCTAGTGATATATGACTAAGAAATTTAATTAAGGAAATAAAATCAAGTAAATGTTGAATCATGGTTAAAAAGGAAATATTACCTTCACAATATAAACTACTTTAAGGAAAAAAATTATCTTAATAATGTATGTTCAAACTTTGTTATATTTTAATTTTTTAAAATGCAAAAGAAACTTGTCTCAAATTTGTTTTAGAAATTGGTATTATTCTCCACTCTGTTTTGATTTTTGTCTCAAAAACATAATTTTTTTTCTTTTAAAACACGTAAAGAACGTTGATACGTAATAAAATAAAAAGCAAAGAGGAAGGTACGGAAACAAGTAAATAAAAATATAGTTATTATGAAAGATGATATTTCTACTGAAAAAAACAAAGCACAGATTAAAACTATTTTTTGTCCATTTTCTTTTAATGAAGAAGGTGATATTTTTACTCAGAAAAATAAGGCCGAATCTTCTAATTGATTTTGCGTTTTAAATGAAAAGTAATAACTGCTTAATTTAGGAAATTGAAATGTAGCAAAATATGAGTGTACTAAATCCATTAATAAGTTCATTTTATTTCTTTAAAATAGCTTATATTGTTTATTTAATGTTTCTTTTTTAACCATTGCTCAATATTTACTTGATTTTGGTTTCTTAATTAAATTTCTTAGTCATATATCACTAGAATATTGGTAGTGATTTCACCAATTCACTTGTTATTTGTGGAATGGTGGTACATATCAAGTTATCAAATAACTTGGTATGGTTCTCTGGATCTAAATCTACATCTACATCGTACGAACTAGATTTGCCTGACTTATCATATCTGAGACGGAGGTCGGTCATAATTGGGATGGAAAGCCAGCTGGTGTGTAGCATTTGTGTGGACATTGTGTGGCTTTATTTGGTAACAAATGATACTTGAAAGCAATATTCACCTTGCGAGAATTCTTTAGTACAATATATGGCGAGGGATTGGCTTACGTACTGTACAAATCAGGTTGTACATTTCAGAATCAAGATTGGATCGTGTGTTGTGTTGATATTTTGTTCATGTAATATTGAATTTTTTTATGCGATACCGGTATTTTTTTTCATGCGATACTGATATATGTATTTTTATTTTCTGAGAATGACATTTTCATCATGTGATATCGCGAAGTGTATATTTTTTTATTTTGGTCTCGTGGTTTTTGAATTTTTCATGCGATACTGATATATGTATTTTTATTTTTCTGAGAATGACATTTTCATCATGTGATATCGAGAAGTGTATATTTTTTTATTTTGGTCTCGTGGTTTTTGAATTTTGCAAAATAACTTCACATGTATATTTTCATATTTTTTATTTTTTTTAAGAATGATATTTTCTTCATATGATATCGGTTCGAGTGAGATTATTTTTATTTTAGTCATGTGATTTTTAGATTTTTACAAAAGAACTTGAGACATATATATTGTTGAATCTTTTAATTTTTTTAGAATGATATTTATTTCATGTGATACCGGTCCGTGAATATTTTTTTACTTTGGTCATGATTTCTGAATTTGTGTAAAACAGTCTCATCCATACGACTCGGGAAAAACTATTCAGCACTCAATCCAATTCCACAATGTATAGTAAAGAATTATTTGCACCTCTAATCACATTTCTAGAATAGGTTTTTATTGGGTGATGAATAGTTTTTTCTCGAATGGTACGGACTAAAGACACGTACCTGTTTTTTTTCAAAAAATTAAAAATTAGAGGACCAAAATAAAAAAAATCTTACACGGCTCAATATCATATGAAAAAATATCATTTTGCAAGTAAAAAATGCAACATATTTATAGCAGTAGTGAGTGTCCCATGAATAAAATATCAATATTACACGACGAAAATGTTAGCGCGAGCTACCTAAATTACATACCATACAGGTTGATTTGTTTAGTTCGTACTTCGTACCCAATCCAATTTGTTTTCTCAATAATACTCGGAGACATTAAGAAAATTAATACGAGAGGTTCAAATAAGAAAATTAACGATTCAGTTAGACAAATTTGAACCAGGTTAAAATTGAAAAGATGTTCAAAATTTATCGACATGAGAAGAGGTCGTCCGTATTTGGGTACGTCAACATAGAAATCCCAATATTTTATCAATTACGCATTGAACAATAAGAAATTCTATTCACTGTATAACTTTACATTTTGAAACAAAATTCTACCGTTTCAAAGAAAATAAATTCTACTAATTTATCAGGTCACGATGCATATGGTTTGCTTCTGGCTCAAGGAAAAGCTGATGTGTGCGGTTTGGAATGTCATGCACCCACGCCATGGGATCCCAAAGTTTATCGAAAGGTCCAATGAAGTTAGTTCCAGATCTCCTACTTCCTGCCCTGAAATAGAATTCCTTGTACACTTAACAAACCGCCAAATTGCCAAAAGGTACTCCAAATATTATATCCTCTTCACATTTAAGTCCGTTCATATCTCAAAAATCTCTAGTGGGTCCTTCAGTTAAAGCCAGAATGCAGTTACAAAAGGTCATCCCACTTTCGTTGTTACCCAAAACTAGCGAAATAATCGTGACAGTTTCCAAGATTCTTCATGGACGTAGCAACTTTTGACACATCATCTTACTATTGCGTGCATTACCACACAAGACCATCGTTTGATCAGATTTCCCTAACTAGTTGTAAATACCAATACACATTTACTCAAAGTAAAGTTTTTGCCAAATGGATCAGATTACGAACCAAATCTCTTTCCTTGTTTCGATACGATTGGTCACCGGAAGTATTTTTGATATTTTTATTATTAATTAGGTTTAGCACTAAATTACCAAATAATTTTAAGTCTTCTTATTTTTAGAAATCTAATATAACAAAATTTTAATGATATGTATTTTCAAAATGTTAGTTAGTCGGATCTCGAACGACTGATTGAATCAGGTGACACGGCTAGCTACTACGTTGATGTCAGTCCAATCACTCTTTAAGTTTTGAGATAAAAATGAATCATTTTTAAGGTTGGATAGCGATTTAACTAGTGCAACCGAATTAATGTCAATGTAATGCCCTCTGAGTTTTGAGATAAAAGCAAATTGCTCGGAATGCATTTTGTTATACTTAGGTTTATATGTCTTTATTTCGTATCGAAATTTGATTGAAGTGGAAAACAATATACTTATTGCTAATAAAGGAACTCGTTCAATTACCCATAGTATCAAAAAGAAAACACCAATTATCCAATACGTTGGTCACACACTTTGTAAAAGGGAAGCCAAGAAGATAAAATCACCACATACATGCAACATGCATTTCACTCATGCAAGGCAAACCATCCAAGTTTTGCTTCTTCGCATTAATTACACCCAATAGAGCCCCAACTCCATATCCAATCTTTTCCATCTCCATTATTGCAAATAGTTGATGCCCATAAGAAAGCTGTAACCTCCTCCATTTGTACTTGTTCTAGGAATTATCTTATATAAACCAGCCTCAGGGTCACCTTCATTTCCCATCTTAACCCAAACCCATTTGATCTCTTTCAACCCTCATTAAAAGAACACACACACGCAAAAACAAGAAAAAAAACAATGAACAAATTTCTAATAGTGGCCATCTCATTGGCCATGGTCCTAATACTCTCCCAAGGGTTCGAATTCCACGAGAAGGAACTCGAATCCGAAGACAGCCTATGGAGCCTGTACGAGAGGTGGAGGAGCCACCACACAGTATCGCGGAGCATGGAGGAAAAGCACAAAAGGTTCAACGTGTTTAAGGAGAACGTTAAGCACGTCCACAACACCAACAAAATGGACAAGCCTTACAAGCTCAAGCTTAACAAGTTTGCGGACATGACAAGCCACGAGTTCCTCTCTACTTATGCCGGGTCCAAGGTTAAACATCATCGGATGTTCAGGGGGGAGCCCAAGGGTACTGGGTCCTTCATGTACGCCAATGTGGAAAGCGTCCCTCCCTCTGTTGATTGGAGGAAGAAAGGCGCTGTTAATCCTGTCAAGGACCAGGGAAAATGTGGTAAGTCGCTAATTTTCAGTTAATTTATTGGAAATAACTGTATGAAGAATCTATGGTTGTAAAATTTATGCCTTTTTTTACACTTAATTGATGAAATTTTCAAATAAAACGTATAAAATACATTCTTAAAAAAAATACCTTTCTGCTTCATTTTCTAGTGTCAATTGTTTTTTCTCTCACGGTTTGCTATACAAATTAACTTGGTGAAGTGCATGGTTTTAAGGGTGGCCCAAATTGAATGGCAGGTTTTCTGTGTGTTTTACTTTTACCAAAACGCTGAATTTCTTAACTTCATTCCTATAACCAATCTTTATAGATGTGAATTAGTTGGATCTGATGCCCAAGAAAGAGGGTTTTAGCATGATCCTATTTTAGTGGCTTTGACCATTCAATTAGTAGTTAGTCGTGCCCACACAAAAAATGATGGTTTAGACCGGGGTAAACCCAGATGATTATAAATCCCCACGTGAAATAGTCGATGGAAGAAAAAGAATGAGAGATAAATCTCAGAAATAAATATATGTACTAATATTTGTTATTTCTTCAACAAAAAAGTTTATTTATTGGGAAAAATGTATTTAGTACTTGATTTGTTTTATAAAATGTGAAACCACACAATACTTGGTAAGAAAGTGATAATTTTATAATATTAAAACGCAATTTTTACTTATTTATTTAAACGGAAAAAAATTATATTTCTGATTGTACGATGTGGGTTCTAATTAGTTTGGCATTCAGAAGAAAAATATTATTCTTTCTATCTAACCTGAACAGCTGAATTAAAATCAAGTCCAAAGAATCAGATGACAAGTTACGTTAAAGTTAACAAGTTAATCAACTAATTTAACGTTGCCTATTCAATCTGAAACAGGAAGTTGCTGGGCGTTTTCGACAATAGCAGCGGTGGAAGGCATCAATCAGATTAAGACCAACAACCTCGTGGCACTGTCCGAGCAGGAACTGGTCGACTGCGACACTTCGGAAAACCAAGGATGCAACGGAGGATTAATGGAATACGCCTTCGAGTTCATCAAACAAAAGGGTGGGATCACAACCGAGTCAGATTACCCCTACCAGGCTCTGGATGGAACCTGTAATGACGAAAAGGTTCAATTGATATCGAATTCGAAGATTCGTAATTTTCGTGACCGACTTCGGTCCATAGTATTTGATCAATTGATATCTGAGTTCTGAGGGTTCGTAATTTGCTAAATTGTTTTGACAAATTTATGACAGGCTAATGCTCCTGTTGTGTCTATCGACGGGCACGAGAATGTCCCTGAAAATAACGAAGCTGCATTGCTTAAGGCAGTTGCAAACCAAGTCGTATCCGTCGCAATTGATGCTGGTAGCTCAGACTTCCAGTTCTACTCCGAGGTAATTGATCGACGATTGATTAATTCATATTCGTAGCGCGACAACATGTCAGCGATCGACTGGTCTGATTCGGATATTGCAGGGTGTGTTCACCGGAAGCTGCGGAACAGAGCTGAACCACGGAGTGGCAGTTGTCGGGTACGGATCCACAATCGACGGGACAAAGTACTGGATCGTGAGGAACTCGTGGGGACCCGAATGGGGAGAGAAGGGATACGTCAGGCTGCAGCGAGGAATCTCTCAGAAGCACGGCCTCTGCGGGATCGCGATGGAGGCTTCGTACCCCATCAAGAACTCCTCGACTAATCCTGGCCCTGCAAAATCCTCCTATTCCAAAGACGAGCTCTAAGAAACGTCACCTTTGAAAGACATGTTCAAGATTGGAAACTACCCTACTAAATTTAAATGCTGAGTTTGTTGCTTCTGTATTTAGTTGTTGCTTCAATGTTAGAGACACGGTTTGCAAGACATAATAAAGTTTGTCCCGTGGAAAGTGAGTGTACCAATGTTTGTTCTGTATTTTAATTGTTGCTTCAATGTTGGATTTATACATCCTTCCATATTCGTATGATCTACCATAAACTGGGGTGGAAGCAATTGTTCATTTTAATTATTGGCACCAGAAATTGTATTAATTTTTCAGTCATGATCGTAAAAAAAAAAGATAAAACAAAAACAATTATATATTTTTTATCAAAAATTTAGCAGAAAAATATAATATGTATCCAGTTAATGATCTAAAGCGCATAGCTATATAAATTTATTTGCAATGACTAAAGAAACAAAAAAAAAATCCATTAAAAGATATGCCTGTTCTAAAGACGGAGCCAAAAAATTTGGCTATTAGGTCAATTGACCGCATTTAATTATCAATATTTACCGAATCTAATTTGAAGATATGCCGAATTTGGCTAGGGAAAAGAAGGAAGTGGAGAGGCATATGAATGATGAACATATAATTTTGTTTAAGTATGTATAAATAATTTATATGAAAAAAATTTAGTTGATGATGTTATAAGAGATCCAAGAACATAACAAAATTAAATTATAATGAATTTCTAAAATACGGAAACCAAATTGTTTATTCCACTATAATCTGACCTGATAATAATTTACCCATTATTTTTAACTAATTTTTGGATTTTTTTATAGAACTAATTTTTGGATATTTGCTGTTGAGATGTATAATGAAACTTAAATTTAAATTAAATCTATTCTCCAGAATCCAATAGCATCTGGAGCCCAACTCGGCCCAAATTCCGGACAAATCAAATAGGCCCCCAAATTACATTTGATTGAACCAACTTTGCTTGCGACTCTAATCCACTCATCGGACGGCACCAACAGAAAAGACCCAAAAAAGGCTAAAATGAAAAGGGGAAAAACCAATGCTGTTCAAGGCAACAGATGGCAACAGCTACGGAAGTAATAACTAAAAAATATGCACACAATTAATGCAACCCAATTACCATAGTGAATATATTGGAAACAAAATTTTGATGACAAAAAGTTGCTAGTGCCACGATTCATTGGTTCCGAGGCCCTCGTCTCTTTTCCTTTTGGCCAAAGAAAGAGAATACAACGCCTTGGCGGACGCCACTTTCCTCGTCAACACCTTCCATAACGCGTCGTCGTTTTTCCTTTCTTGTTGCATTTTTAATTTGAACTGCCTGTTCAAAGTAAGAGAGAATTCCATGAGTTCGTTGGTTACTAATAATTTCTTTTGCCATTTATTTTCTAGTATTCAGATTTAAGCGACCACTATTTAACATACAATTTTCAATGATGCTATTACTTTTGTAATAATGAAAATCAAGACTCAAAGTCTTTTTAACGCTAATATCTGTAATAATTAACGTTACAGGCACACACCAAGGTTACTAAATATCAAGGGATTTACAGACCAAAAGTGTGACAATGGACGTATGGACCCCACGTTTTTCTACCAAAAGGAGATACAGAATCATGTGTAGAAGGTGTGACCAATTTTGCCTCCTCACAAGTCACAAGACATGATTGGTTTGGTAACTTTTGTTTTGTCCCTTTGACAAAAAATAAAGAAATTTTCTCCAATTACAGATGGCAAGTTGGACTTCTGCAAAAAAATATTCAATAGAAGGAAAATTTAGGAAGTGGAATTGAATTTACCTGCAGAGAGGGACCTTGCAGGAGTCCGGATGCTCACACAAGCAGGCGTGGAGCCTAAGAAGCTGCCACATCCGCTTGCACCTCAGGCACCCTCCACCAACCCGCTTCTGACACGTGGCAAAGTGCTTGATCAGACGCTGGAGCCCCTGACACGTGTCGTAGTTCCCGCACGGGGCCCGCTTCTTTTTATCCTCCGTGTCGTAGGGCCCCACACCCGTGCACCCTTCAGTGCATATGTGCTCGAGGCACTCCATCGCCTCGTTCAGCTCCAAGTACAGCCTCTGCTCCTCTCTTTGCCTCTTCGATCTTTTCTTCATCTGCACATTATCAAGTATTGTTGAAACATCAGAACGGATACGTGATCAACCCGCTCTAATTTTTATATGAGGTCGACTATTTACCGATTCTGCTTCGTCCATGAATTGAAGTATCTCGAGTTCGAGCCACGGGTCGTTTTCTTGCATGAACTTCCACCCCTCGGTGTTCTCCACCGGTTTGAAGTGTGTCCTGACCAGCCTCATGCACTTGAGGTAGAGATCAGGTGCATCGCAGAGCCTGGTAAGCTGGAGTACATCGATCACGTTATCGATCGTCAGCCGTTGGCCCACGGCCTTTGTGCATCTGTGTTTCAGTTGTGGGACCAGGTACACGTGGGACAACGCGAGTAGGTGCATCCCGTACTTCTCCAACTCCACTTCTGTGCACCTGCACAACATACGTTTTAATTATCTCTTGCTAAATATTTTACCAAAATAAATTCTTTTTTGTTTATTTTAAGTAAGTTATGTTTAATTGACTACAGATTTGTGAAAATTATTAATGCAAAATAAGATTTATATAGATCAGGCAAATGATAACAACTGACCAAGATTGTCCTTTTAAAATGCGGAATCGTGATGACCCTTCTATAATATTTATAATTGCAAGTGGGTTAATTTTTTCTTTGGCGAAACAAGTGGGCTTTATATTATACCGAGATTACTTTGTCAATGTGGTACCTGTCGAAAAAATAAATTCCCGACGGCAGATAGACACGTGGACACTTATAATATCGTTTTGGTCAAAGACATTCTTAAAACTTTGTGGCTTTCCCGAACATTGTCTATCATCTTTAAAATAATAAAAATTAAAACTTAATTAAAATTAAAATCGGAGCACACTCAATTGAAATATGGATAATAAATCCTTCCCAAAAAAAAAATAATAAATCCGAATGCGACTAAACTGTCTAAGGTAGGAAGCCAACCTGGACGAGTATAGGAACCGGACGAAAGCAGAAACGGCGTCGTCGGGAACCCCCAAGATAGGGATGATCCGCTGCTGAGTGCTACTACGGTGTTTCATTGGTCTATCTATTATACTCTCCAGAACCGGCGACACCGATGCCTACAATTTCATATAAACAGAGTATAACTAAAGTTAACATCCACCTCCGACCACAAATTTGATGGTAATAAGACGTTAAATTTTATTAAAGGTAAATTTAAACCAAGATTATATTGTCAGGACTAAAGTTATGTACATCACAGGGATGGAATATAAGCGTTTAAAACTCAATATACATCACGGGGATGGAATATACTAATTACCAGAATACCACTGTGGGCAAGAATACGCCGGCCGCTGGACGTAATGATGAGAAGGTCGGGCTCCGGCAACTCACGGTCGTGGAGGTCGAGCGCTTCTTCCATACCAGGCATAATTGTCATGTATTATGTATTTCAGTATTTAATAGATTTCGGACAAGAGATGAATTTGGAATCAGGATTAGAACAGTGTTTTTTTTTTCTTTTTTCGGACAGAGAGCTGCTGCGTTAATTTTTTATTTGGCTTTGGGAATATATATATATATATATATAGTGTGTTTGTGGGTATTGGTGGGTGTGTTTGTCCCAGCAGTCTTTATATAGGCAGAAGTACAATGGGAAGAGGGGGTTAGGAATGAGTTATTTAAGGAGGAAAATATAATTAAATATCAAAAGGTGACCAAACGGATGGAAGACAGTGGGGGATTTTGGAATGGATTAGGATGCCAGCCGCGCGCGGAAAGCAATATGATTTTCTAATATTTCTCACCAAAAATTGTTTGATCTAACAATATTAAAAAAAAAAAAGTAGAAAGTAACCCGAAGCAAAATCTAGTTATAAAGAAAGGCTCCCGGAAGTATGGTGTTTCGTAATTATTTTTTGTGTTTCTTGATAGTAGAATGTATATCATATCTTTGATGTGATTAAGTGGACAACTCGTGGTTCAAAATTTCTTTGAATCTTTGATCCTCTGTGACTCAGATATGTCATGTTGTAGGAGTAATTTTCTGATGATTAGGCACTAAATCGAGTACTTTATTCATATCTTTTGGTATAACTTGAAGTATATATTTGGTATAACTTGAAGTAATATTTGGTATAACTTGAAGTATAACTTGAAGTATATATTCAGATAGCAAAAATCATTCATTTGATTTGGAATACTTCTGATATTCAAATTACGATATTTTTTATATTATAGATGTAATCTCACTTATTAACTCTTTAAAAAAATATAACATTTTACTTATAAAATAAATAATCCTTTTACTTATAAAATAAATAGTCCTGGCATTTCTTGTGCAATCATATTTCCTCCACCTACTCTTCTCAATCTGTTCCTGCTTGCATAAAAGCGTCGCCGCCAAGAAAGATTCCTCCAAACCGAAAAGCAGAAAGTGGAGGAACCTTTTCTATTAAAAAAATTATACTAGAAGACTAACGACGACTAAACATCCACCAGAAAAATAATATAAATGAAAAAAATATTCAAAAGTGAAAATTAAAATGAAAAAAGACAATGGTCGTGACAAATATCACTTAGTATAGCTGACAACTACAATTTTTATACCATGAAACTTGTCGGGAACTCCATTAGACTATCACATAATATGATTTGGGACTAATTTATAAATTGAAAATATGAAAAAAATAAAGGAAGATTAACACTATTAGATCAATTTTAAAAGATCAATAAAGGACCATAAATGTTTCACTTTCAATTTTTTAGATTTATGGAAAGATCAATCGTCCGATATTGTTACTTAAGTACATAAGAATTATAATAAAGTTACTTTACTTTTCTGAAATTAAAAATTCTACGTGGAATGGATAAAGTGGCCTCGTAAGAGAGAGGCAAGGGGTAGATAAACACTTGGAAGCCAGACTTAGTAAAACCGGCTTTTGGAGGACGGAAGGGTTGACCTCACTCCTTACGTGTCTGGTCGTTCTGATCCATATGTCTAGTGTCTTGTACAGATGTTATCGGGTAAGAACATCAGCTAACACGTCAGGGCCAAGTTGGCTCCCTTTGAGAAGCCCATTTCGTCAAGTGGGTAGTTTTGTGACTATCCTCATATATTATGTGGTCTTATTTTATATTATTAATTTTTTGATCGTGAAATTAACATTTGATAAAATCACACACATCGATATACCGTTGTCCGTTTAACTTTGGCGAACACGCTGTGTCCCTGGCTTGCCAAGTATGCGGTGTAATTTAGAGGCTGGCGGAAGACCACACGTGTGATGCCACCAAACACAAATTTGTTTTAGCCACTTTTTTTTTTAACTCCGAATTTTGTATTATTTTTAACTGATTTAAATAATAACAAAATGATTTCTACCAAATTTTAGTATTACTATATCTCAAACTAGGACATCAAAATTTCTAATTTAAATTCATTCGTGTTCTTAGTGATATTAAGCGAACTTTTAATTGTGCTGGTATATAATAGAGAACTATATTATTTAATGTGCTGACAATGCGTGCCAATAATATTTAAGAAAATTTCTCAACACTTGTGATAGCACCAAATTGATTTTATACTCGTAACGAGAAATCTAATCCACAAATATATTTTTGAATAATCAACAAGCATGATGAGTTCGCTAGATCCGGCGAGTTCCAATGATCTTCGACTGCCAAGTAATAGAAATTATATGGTCGATGGTATTGAAACTTTATATAGATATTCTCTGCGTTTTGGTCTTAAAATTTTAGTCTACGTGTTTTTTAGAAGTTTACAACTACAGCGTTTATGAATTTACGTGATGTTATGAAAATTGTATTCCGAAGTACCACAGTTTTGTTTAGAATTTCCCACCACGTAAATATGGATTTTTTTCTCCCGGTTCTACTTACATGAATCGGAAAACTTATGATATTTTTTTTATAGTAGTTTAAAATACAATCACTTTTCTGGCAAAATATGTGCTACTTGTTCGTTTGATGGTCGGTCCGGCATGCAAAAGAGATCGAGATAATTGTATTTACAAAGACCGCTCAAAAATATTTCTTCTCGGCTAAATTTTGTAGTTCCATAACTCTTTTTTGTACTTTTTATTTTTTGCAGCCACCCCATTTTCGAACTTATTCTATAACATTTCTCTTACTAAATTTATTCTCAATATTTTACCACACGCAGTGGAACTAGAGTATGGCATATAAGAAGCATTGTGTGAAAGGTACCACAAACAAGGTAATCCACGGATTCAAACAGATAAAAATATGTACATGTTAAATGTTCAAATTTTGGTTTATTATGGTATAAAAATATACTTAAAAATTGCCGCAAACAATATGAAACGTCGTCATCTTGATCGACCATGGTTGTATTACAGATGGCGCAAGATTTATTCTTTTTTACAAACAAGCATATGTGACAGTGGTATATGCACAGATCGGTCAGATCAAATACATGTGCGGGATATTGCTTATGCACAAAGTAGATCTTAAAAAAAATAAATTCCTATTGGTTAGGAAATATATATTCATGAGTTTATTCTTTGATTAAATTTACTATTTTAGGATTTAGGCAATAATCAAATATTTCTTTCTTTGATTTGATGCGCTATTTTAAACATCTCTGATCTCTTTATTAGTACGCCTTTTTTTAATCTCCCTCTCCATTTCGTGATTTTTATTTTTTTGGGAATGAAGAGGCTAATGCCCCTTTATATTAATGAAAATGGCCATAAATATTTTACTTAGTACAAGGTCTCATCTCGACTTTTTGTGAGGTTGTGATCGTCGATTTCGTCAAACACCTAATATATGAAATACCATGGATAAAATTCTCTCAAAGGAGAAGAGTACCTCGAGAGAAAATCTCATCCCTTGACATTTGAGAATATCGCAGAATCTGACCTTACATCGTCATCAGCAACTATAGAACGTGAAAAAGTTACATTCCCGATATCTTCTAACATAAGAGTCCTAATCACAACAGGGTGAACCCAAAGAAAATGAAATCCAAGAGGTTTAGAAAAGTCTAAATTGACCAAAAGATTAGAGTATTTGTTAGCTTCCTTGTACACATCGCACACCCTCTAATCTTCGTGCAGCTTCTGCTGAATTCAAGTCAATATGGGATTTGTGAAACCAACCTCCCTTTGTGGTATGTTGATGAATCTTTCAACAAGTTGTGAATCCATATTGAGAATGAGGTTGCCCACACACCATCCCTATAACCTATTGTGGACCTTATCAACAATGAAAGAGTATGTACTTTGAGTGAGTCGTTCATTAAGAAGGGCATGCCCAGGTAAGACGAAGAAGAGATGGGAGATTGCATGTCCTCTTTGTGACAATTTGAGCATTTTCCAAACTCCTTGCTCAACTTTCTGTGATATCATGTAACCGAACCACTCCATACACAACACGAAAAGATAAGACAATGGGGTTCCCTGGTCAGATCCCACGTGAAGGCTGAAATCGACTGCTCATCTCACCGTTCCATAGAACTGGAATTGAAATAGTTGAAATACAAGTGAGGATCAAACTTATCAAAGACTTGGCAATACGTAAGAGTTTAAGTGTTGATCAACTCAATCTATTATAGGCTTTAGTTAGATCAATCGTCAACGCCATAAGTTGCTTCCCTTATCGGCTATTCTTCATGGTGTGGACAATCTCTTGAATAATAATAATATTTTCCAAAATCTCATGCCCTTGGACAAAGCTATTTTGGGTTTGAGAAACGAGGCATGAAATCTTGGAATCTCTTTGCTACCTTCGTCACCAACTTAAGAGGTGTGTTGAATAAGTTAATGGGCCTAAAGTCAATTGGAATTTGTGGATTATCAACTTTCGAAATAAGCGAGATCGCATTATTGTTGACTTGTTCGTACCAACACGACCAAGGAAAGCCTCTTGGACAAAGTGCAAAATATTATCTTTGACAATGGCCTACTTCATTTGGAAGAATATCGTGTGAAGACCATCATGCCCTAGAGCTTTAAGAGGGGTCATCATTCTGATTTCCCCAACATTAAGCACTTTTCAAGAGTGCGACTATCCTCCTCTAAAATTTGATGAAAAAATTCGGAACTTGGAGTCGGTTTCGTACAGAGTTATTTTTTTTATAAAGGTTAACATGTGATATTTCATAAAAATATATTTACCATCATTCAAATTCACATTTGTTCATGTTTGTTTTTAATTATCAACGTGCCTCCATAAAATTACCAGTCATATGTTTTAGAAAAAGGGCATGTTGTATTTTTCGTCGAGAGATGGGTATATATTGTATTTTCCGACAAAAAAAAAACAATTGTGGATGGCCGAACGGAGGTGGGAGTGGGACGCGGTGGCAGATAAGTTCGGTTCCATCATTTTCTTTTGTCGAAAGCAATGGGGATGCAACTTGCAATAAACTTGTCGCGGCTCATTTGGTGGTGAGGAAAAGGGAAGAGTTGAATAAAATATCTTTGTTTAAGATACATTCACTTGTCATATGCCCTACCTTGACAAAGAAAATGAAAAATATCAAAATAGTAAAAGATTTTATTTTTTATATAAAAAAATTTTAAGGAAATTTTTCTATAAATAATTGACTTTACCTCATAATAGAAAAAATATATAACATCATGCCTAAATAAGTTTATGGTAGTCTTCGAATTTCATCTAATAAATTTGTAAAAAATAACAAATATAATAAAGTGATTGTGACTGGTTGAACTCTTTTCTCCATTCTTTCCAATTTCTTCGAAACATCGGAAGAAGGAACCACTTGATGAGTATCATAATTCAAGTTGGAATTGGGATCTTTTGTCTGGCCAAGCACGACGACGAGAATGGCACAAAGGCCAATTCCGTAGGCCATCGTAATCATACATAGCGTGGTGGACGGTTTGTTTTTATATCATTCATTGTGTTGGGTTGTTATACATCAACTTGTGTAAAGATCTTTTTTTTCCCTGGTTATCTTTTTAGGTTGTGAACATGATATTTCACTGGTTGAAAGGTCATGTTGGGTTGTGAACATGATATATCATTCATTGTGTTGGGTTGTTATATATATATATATATTGTATTCTACGCACAAAAATCTCAAAAAAACGTCATACATCCGAGATATCAGATAATGAACTGTTACCATATTGATAGACACCATCTAAATACAATTGCCGAAGTCAAAGAAACGATCAGAAAAGTCCTTACCAAACTATATAAGAGTTGTAACTATTCAATTGGCTACTATCATTTGTTAGATCTATTTGTAGTTAAACGTACACTTATATAAAAAAAAGATAGAGAAGATTCGATTCGATTCGCCCTTAAGAGTTTTTTTATAAGCAAAAATTTATTACTCGACACCAAAATTACAAGATCCACGCAATCCAATCAAATTCTTCGGAAATGCCTTGATATTTTCCTCGAAGACTAACAACGTCTGTAATAAGACATTCTGATCATTGATGACATGACCTTTATGTTTTCTAGCCACTGCACTTAGATATTCTAAAAATCAGGTTACATCGTTATCGATTGTGACCTCGTTTGGAAGAGGTGGATTTCATTTCTGAATTGTTGTTTGTGTTCTTGCGGACGGATGTATGTCGTTCTCCTTCTAGTTTCTTTTCTCCCATCCTCGCATATCTTTATGTATTATTACCATTGGCATTGACATGATTCCTTCAAAGTTGGGTCAGTTATTCTATGCGTAATTAACCGTGTCTCGAATGGCAATGAACCGGATAGTCAGATCTTGATTGTTTAATTTTAGAGAATAACACTTAACATACACTATCTGAAATTCTCACTTGAGCCCACCACCAAAAGATGTTACTACACTGCCATACTTTCAACTCTGGTTATAAACTTCAAACAAAATTCTCATATTTGTTTTCATTTAATCTATATTTTCAATCAAATCCACCTCAATAGTATCAGAATTTGAATCCCAGCTTAGTCCCATACAAAGTCAATGGATCGAATCCTACGATCTATTTCTTTCTTTAATCTGTGTCAATCGATGAGATGTAAAACAAAAGTGTTCCCGACAGTCTCTAGTGAAGAAACCTATTTGAGAAAATGTTGAGAATCCCACTTTGACTATTTTACAAATCTTAAAACTACTGATTTATAATTTATCTCCTTGTCCTAATTTCCATTACATGGCTAATCTGGTTCACAAGTTCTGGACTCGGAAAACAAATTGATGGGCCGCAAATACGGAAGCCTATTTGGGCCTATCCGTAGCGTCCGAGACTAATTCTATAGTTTTTTATTAAAATAAAAAGAAACTTGAGAGTCTCAAGTTGAGCCATACCATGGAAGAGATTGTGTTTGGTGGCCCAGTGTTCAGAATTGTGGTATAGTTTTAAAAAACGCGGTCCGACCGCGGTCCGACCGGTCAGACTACAAGGGTGCGTTTGGTACGACTTCTGGACAGGACAGAACAGTACTGGACAGAACAGTACTGGACAGAACTACTTGTTCTAGCTGTACTGTCCTATGTTTGGTTATTTCATTACATGATTGAATATTTTATCTATTTCTCAATTGTATATGTATAATAATTTAATCTAAAATTTTGTTAAAGACAAAAATATTCTACATCAGATAATATTCATTAAACTGAGTAAAATCAATCATTACATTAACAATAATATTATATCATAGAAATAAAATCTTGAATAAAAAATCAGAATTAAAACTAAATATTCAAAATTAATCCTTATGAATTTAGATCATGTTAATTACATTATAAATATTTTTAATATGATATCACATAATTAAACAAATATATTTTTGTAAAGATAAAATATTATTAAAAATTATTCATGCATGTACACTATATAACAAATGGGTATGTTAAATTTATTTATTTGAGTGACTCACTAAAATAATATCATTGTAAATATGTATGTGTTGATCAAATATATAGATTAACCACTTTCATATTTTTATATGGATTTATATCCGAAATATGAAATATAGAAAATTTAAATGAATCCCAATTAAAAAAATTATATATAAGATCTAAAAATTTATAGTAGAGAAAATGATTATTAATGATTGAGTAAATATGGTAACAAATAAGAGAAAAGAAATAATATAAGGTAACATGGTAAAAACATGCCATAAGAGATTTGTGTCCTTGGACAAAAAATTTTGTCCCATGGAAATAGGTGGGACAAGAAATTAGGAGTAGGCTTGGACAAGGATTCAATTTTGTCATGTCCATTTCTTGTGCCAAACATAGGCTTGGACAAAAAACTTTGTCCAGTCCTGTCCAAGCCTTATTACCAAACGCACCCCAAATCATTCACTTCACCGGCTTGGTTATATGGGCAAACCCAGAGAGTGGTTGAACCATCTATTTTCCGGTCCAACTAGACGGTTTTTAGCTTCGTTCCGACCAGAACATTATGGTTCGACCGGAACTTTCCTATACTCTAAGATGTTGACTAGATTCACCTAGGATTAAAAAGCTAAAAAAACCTAAAACGTAAACTATGGCCCATTTAGGCATTTACAGTATAAAAAAATTGACCTCACGGCCCATTTTCAGTAAAACACTAAAAATTGATTAATTGGCCTCTGATCACAGAAGAAAAAAATCAAAAAGTAAAAAAACCTAAAACTCCCAATTATCTTCAACAATCGACACCACCATCGGCGCTCTGATTTCGGCGGCATCGTCGTTTCCAACGTCGTTGATAAAGGTACGCTTTATATAGAATTTCGCCGAGTACCCTTCTATGAAATTCCCCACCACATGAACTCCCCCTCGTCGCTTCACGTCGGTTGTATTCTGGGTTAACTTCTCTCTGCATTTCGTCGAACAGGTGGATGGTGTCGTTTGAGACTTCGAGGGGATATGGGTTTCGTAGAAAAGATTGTTGATTTTGTCATTTTTGACTTGGATTGAGAAATTTTGTAAACAACCAAGTAATTTTTTGATCTTGGCTGGATTTTGTGAATGATGTTTACGGGAGCTGACTGGGAAATGCTTAATATCCTCACTATTAGTGTACATACGTAACCTATTTTTTTATTTTAAAAATTCCGGTCGAACCGGTGGTCAGACTGGTCCTACCGGTCAACTTGGAAAATAGACAAAATCTGGGTCGTACTAAAATCCGAGTTTTAAAACTATGGTATTATCTGAGTCTGGGCCGACGAATATCTGAACCTTAGAGGAATTTAACCAAGGTTTTAAAAAATGTAGTCTGACCGGTGGTTCGACCAGTCAGACCGTAAATCATGACCCAGAAAATTCTGGGTTCGACCAAAAAATGGTAACCTTGCGAATTGCCCAATTTCTGGTCGAACTAGGCAATTTTTCCAGAAAATCGGGATGGACCAGGCAGTTCGACCAGAAATTTGATATTTTTATATATTTTTTGTAAAATTTATAGATTATTTTCCTATATACCTATCTATATTTGAAAAAATTACGTTAAAATATGAAGAATTCTGATCTGACTGATGGTTGGACCAGTCAGACCGATTGACCTGGGGTTGGACCCGCGTGTCTAGCACCATGCTGGACACGCGGATTCGATGGTGTAAACACGCAGATTCGATGGTTGTTTTTTTATTCGATGGTTTGTATATATATCTGATTCGATGGTATGGTGTGTTGTAATTCGATGGTATGGTATGCTTGATTCAGTGGTATAAAATGTCTCATTCGATGGTTTGACATCCAATTCAATTATTTGTATATTGTGATTCGATATTTTATATATTCTGATTCGATGGTTCGGTATGCATGATTCGATGGTATAAAATGTCGGATTCAATGGTTCGATGGTATAGGTATGCATACTATACCATCGAATCTCAATATGCAAACCATTGAATCAGACATTTTATACCATCGAATCATGCATACCATACCATCGAATCACAATATACAAACAATTGAATCAGATGTCAAACCATCGAATGAGACATTTTATACCATTGAATGAGACATTTTATACCATCGAATCATGCATACCATACCATCGAATCACAATATATAAAATATCGAATCACAATATACAAATAATTGAATCGGATGTCAAACCATTGAATGAGACATTTTATACCATTGAATCAGATATTTTATACCATCGAATCATGCATACCATACCATCGAATCAGAATATATAAAATATCGAATCACAATATACAAACAATTGAATCAGATGTCAAACCATCGAATGAGACATTTATACCATCGAATTACAACACACCATACCATCGAATTACAACACACCATACCATCGAATCAGACATACATACAAACCATCGAATCAAAAAAACAACCATCGAATCCGGGTGTTTCGACCACCGAATCTGCGTGTCCAGCATGGTGCTGGACATTTAAAGTCCAGCACCAGATCCAAATCCGTACAACAATTAGAAAATTAGTTCCTCAATGGTACGCAGGAGAAAGTTGGGTATACAATCTTCGCGGTGGTTATTTGGACCACATGGAAGCATAGGAATTGTGCAATTTTTTATGAGAACACTGGTCAATCCGAACTTCTATAGCATACCAAAAAATACAACAATTATTTCACTATGTTTATTAACCAAGATTTGAATTAGAGAAAATCACAAAATAACAAAAATTATCATACCAAAATTTAACAAATTATGACATTACATTTGTATAGAATTAAAATTCGAAGATCTCAAGTACAGCCAGAGCACCAATTAATGTAAATGTTTGGTGGTAAGTTGAAAAGTGGCAATCCACGAAGTTGGCTCCGATACGTGGTACATCTACTTAAATGCATGGTTCCCGCATGTTGGGATTAACCCAACATCTCTCTTTAACATTAGCAAGACTAATGACCAATTAGAGTCGTTAAGATGTAAACTACAAGTGTCTATTTTCCTGTATTAGGTGGGTGACATAGGCATGTCCGCATGTGATCGATCAATGGGCATATTATGCCAATTTGATAGGGTTATTAGAAAGCGACTGACCCATCAGAAAGTGGGATACGATAATCAAATGGTATATGCACGGGGACCAACCATGTGGCAGAACATAAGTGGGAATTGACATAACTGATTGATGCCAGAAAATAAGAGTGAGTGAGTTGGGGATAATTCAATTGAAGAAGTTTCAAACTTTAATTATTAGAAATGTAGTGGTGTTAAATATGTATTAAGAAATTTTTTATTTTTCAAAAATCATAATCAACTTAAATTTAAATTAGTTGATCTAATAATATTTATTTCTCTCTGAAAGACAAAATAATAATTGAAAGAGTAGCACCTGCGGTGATCATTCAATCCTGAACTGGACAGAGGGACCTAGATGCATCAGCAAGAAGGGGGAAAAGAAGGGGTTGGACCCAAAATGGTCGATGCATTTCTTGCATAACGATAATCACTTACATCAAGTGAAAAAAAAAACAGGCATAACCATGTTTCAAGTTTAAGTTTTTTAGAAGACGATTGTGTAAAATAATTGTCGAACAAATTTTACTATTTTCAAAGATATTATCTAACTCAAAATTAGATAATAAAATTAAGATATACTTTGTACACCCACTCAACAAATATTAACAAGATATACAGTAAATCAACGACTCAAACATCTTAATTTAACTAAAATATACTAAAACTTCAATATCAAATACAAATGTTATACATAACATGTACAACATATTTAAAATATTTGGATTGAATCAGAATACATACTTGCTAATAGTAATTATATGGGTAAATTATTCTCAGGTCCCTCTCTTATGGTCAAATTTGTGATAGGGTTCCTGGACAATTTGAATTAGATATAAGGTCCTTAATTTTTGAATTAATATTGATTACGGGTCCTTGCATGACGTCAGCATAGAAATTTTCTTGTTTTTGACATTTGAAATGACATTTTTACCCTTGCAATTAAAAAATTAAATTTTTACCCTCTCTCCCCTTCTCCCACTACTCCCTCTCTGCTCCCTCTCTCTTCCATCTTCAATTAAAAAAACAATCAAACCAAAATTTCCTTTGATTAAAGCAGATCCACAGATCGAGAGAGAGAAGGAGAAAGATGGCAACGATGTTGGCTTGAGGTTAAGGGCGGAATCATCGATTTGGCCTCAGCGTCGGCTGCGGTGTCGTCTTCGGCCTCGGTCTCCCTCGTCGACAATGTGGGACCCAGAAGAGGACATACCATTTCGAACCCTAAACACAAGTGGGTTCTTCTTGATGAGAGAAACAGAGCAGGCAAATGCCCGCTTGAGGTTAAGGGTAGAGGTGTCGATTTGGGAGGCGAGGTGGGTGATTAGGGAGTTGGATAGGGGGTTATTGGTGTTGGGAAGGAGGGACTTGAAGGATCTCCAAGCGAGGTCGGTGTTGTTGGCGAGGAGAGATTTATGGAGGGTGGTCTCGAGCTGGTCGATTGTTGGAGCTTGGGTCCGGTGGCAGCAAGCTTGGGTCTGGCCGGACTCCGACTAGAGCATGTACACCTAGATGCTCTACGGCCTCCTTGAACGTGTTGTCTTGGCCTAATCCTTGGTGGCTCTGTTGTAGCTTTGGTCGTAGTTTCCAAACTCGATATTGGATAGATAGCGATAACTGTTGAAGCTTTTGACGCCGTTGTCGTTCTTCCCATAGCTGGTGAAGTTCTCGTCGCCATCGGGATTGGGTTGATCTTTCGATTAGAACCTTAATCTTCTTCTTTTGATGTTGGTGTTCATCATGGTGTTTAATTTCCAGGGAGATATTTTTTTAAAAAAAATTTAGGGGTATTCTAGTCATTTCGGTGATAAAAAAAGTTGCTGACATCTTCATTCATTTTAAGGACTTGAGACCAATATTAATTCAAAAAGTAAGGACCTTACATCTAATTCAAATTGTACAGGGACCCTATCACAAATTCGACCATAAGACAGAGACCTGAGGTAATTTACCATAATTATATTTATTTGAAACTATCACACATTGTTAGTTGTAAAAATAGTCACTCATTTATAAATTTCAAAAATCGATATACCCTATCATCTTGAGATCGGGTTGATAAATATATGTATCTAGACTCCAACTCCCTCAGAAAACCTCTTCATCTGTTCATAACGAAAATCGTCATTTTTTAACTTTTTATGGCACGGTAGACTCAATATTTTCTACCTACGGAGATTGTCTTTACTTGTGATAGTACTTGCCTGATTTTCTACGAGTATCTCATCTTCATGTATTTTTCATGTTTTTATACGTATACATGTATGTATCTAAATCCATAGTCCAAGATCTATTAGCCATCGAATCTATATTACAAAAAACTTACTTCGTCGTAGATAAAATCTCTATTGATGATAGATTCTTGAGAAATGTAATCGCTAAAGAATTATATCTAATTTGTATTCAAAAAATCATAACTGTTCATGATGGGACATTAAATCTGCGATGCCTAATCCAGTGGTTAAATAATCGGCTTTCAAGAGAAAGAAAGGTGGTTATATAATTATATTGGGGAGCACAAGTTAGAAATGAAAAGAAAGACATGTCTTTGTTTGCCTGTGGGTTAGCACCCGAAAAAGAAATGTCGTCAACAGTTCATATGGACCTTGCTTGTTTGGGGTGGGCCAGTATCTGATGTTGCAAGTTGCAACTACTGAGGAAGTTCGAAGCTGGGCCCATTTGTTGGCAAGCCAGCATCTGACGTGGCAATAACAAGGATTGTATTATTCTGTCTTCTTTGGGATACATATTTCAGTTTGGCCATGTCGTAGAAAGTAACTAAAATACGTGGAGTTTGTATAGTATATTGTGCAATAATTACTTATGCATAAAATAAATAGCTAACGTAACAAAATATTTAAAAGTTTAGAGTTTCAATTTTAACAAGTATAATTATATCCTATAGTAAAATCTAAAAGTTTATTGCGTGTCATATGATTAAACAATAACTGGCATATGAGTCACTATGTTTAAAGTTAAAAAAATTCAATGATATTTAACAATATTGTATTTTATAAACTTAGATGAGAAAATGTTAGTTAAACTTAGTACTAAAATATACGCTCCGGTGAAAGTGTACAATGGCATGTGACGAATGAAAAGACCGTTCACGCATGTGGCCCGATATCGATTTGCATGTGCAGGTGCCTCGCTACATTCTGCAATCGATAGTCCCAACTTTTTTCTGTAGAGGCAGACATAATAATTATAGAACTAATCTTGTTAAGAATTAGTGCACTATTTATCGAGTACGTGGCTGAAAAAAAAGAGCTCACATTGTTTCAAATTGAAGATAAACTACTATTTTAGTCCAAGACCTGTACATGAAAAGAAGTCATATGAGATGCATGTGCTTCTTGCTTTAGCCCAATCCTATTCTAATCTCCAAAATCTTAAAGTAGGTCCAATTCCCTTTACTTTTTGGCTCCTAAAATCGTGGGCTGTTGCGTAATTCTTTTGCGAGTAAAGTTTTTTTTTATATATAAGTAGTTTACTTTTATTCCTCCATTTCACAATTAAAAAATTAGGCATAAATTATATAGAAAAGATAAGAAAAAAATATGGAACAACAACCTAATTACACAATTAATGAAATCAAATTAGTTTCTATATTTAATTTTGATATTGTTAGGATTTAATTTTTTTTATTTGGATTTTTAGTTCGAATTAAGTTTTTTCGAGTTGTTTGGTGTCATATCAAGTATGTTATAGTGTTGGGTTAGATTTTAATTAATTTATGGGTTGATGTTTTATTTGAGAATATGAAAGATGTATACAAGATCTACTAGCAAGGGATGCCTCTTTTACGATGTATTGATACAGGCGTCTCATTTGTAGTTGGGAACTGTATATTTTCCCATTACGGTTATTCATGTAGATATGATGAACCCCTCATATTTGTGCAGTGTTATTGCTGGTGTTCTTTTTCCCTATCCGGTTTTTTTCCTGTTTGCGGCAAGTTTTTCTGGATAAAGGTTTTTAATGAGGCCAACGGCTGTAACCTCGTCCTCGTGACGGGGGGAAAGGTTCCCTATTAGGTCCTATCTTGGGTCTGTGATGCATGGCATTCACTTGTACTAGCAAAACTGATGTATTCTTGACCATCTTTTTTAATAAATGACACCCATTCCGAAAAAAAAAAGAATATGAAAGATGGGAGGAAGTAGAAGAAATACTTATTTTTTTTAGTAAAAATGATATTTTTGTCATTTCATGGGATTTTTTAGTCGGAAACAAACTCCAATTTGACGACCATAGATTGTAAAATATAGTTTTATAAAAAATTAGAGATGATTTCATGTATTATCATAATTTAAAAAATCAACCCTTAAATACATACACCATACTTGATAGGTCTAGCAGTAATTTTCCTTTAATTAATCATCTCGTAGAAAATCTAAGTGAATAAACATAATTTCTCCTAGGCTGGAGCGGTCAAAAATAGACGGAAGAACATAAGAACAATTCTCTGCTTTTTACCTGCATGGAAAATAACCTGTCGGTTCAACCCGCATTGAAGAATTAACGGACAGCAATTTCTGGCTGTCCCACTTTCTTCACGTCCGCAATTAGAGGAGCCACCATAAGCCAGCAAGCTAAGCTAATTGATAATTCTATAATAACCTAATTCAACTCATAACAGTTTGGTCCAATATGCTATTTCCACTTGCATTTTCAGTTTTATGTTCCCTCGTATATAAAAAAAAATCTACTAAATAAAGTTTGAAGTGCTTGAATTCAATTATGGGTTTAAGTATTAATAAGTTGTTCTATCTGCTATGTGAAATAATTTTTCAGAAATAATATTGTAGGACTTATTTTTTTTGATAAGTTTATCTCCTTAATAACTCCAAAATGAATACATCCACAAAGCACCATCATGGAAGGAACTAGATAAAATCTATCAAAATAAAACCTACAAGATAAATTTTATCTAGTTCCAAGAGAACAAGAAAACATACCAAAGACACCAAAATCAAGAACGCCACGAAAACAATTACGATATCAAGGAGGATCAAAATTCCACGGGGAAAATTGACCACAAGCCGCAAGTTTGATTGCACGGAGGATATGCGAAGTGTCTTCATCCCAAGAGAAACCCGCAGCGATTGCAAGGCGCCACGCCTCGGTGGTGAGCACCGAGCGAAGCTCATCATCAGGCCCATCCAAGTCGCTAATAATTGAACCAAGGCAACAGGGCGATGGTGAGATCGGAGGCAGTTTTACCTTCACTTTACGCGGTGGAAGCTTCACAAGAGTGGCAGCTTTTTCCGTGAGCCTCCTAATACGACAGCTAGACCTAGTCGGGGTTGGTACCAGAGGGTCACGAGTACCAACCCAAGACTGAGGCAGCGAAGCAACATCCAAAGGCCTCCCATCCGCAGTGGCAACACATTCCGCAAGCCAAGCATCTATGGGACTGACAGGTCGCTGCTCGACGGCCAATTCATCAACTTGCATCTCCACCACCTCCGCCTCTAAAACCTCCCCAACTAAAGCCTCCGCCTCTAACACAGCCTCAGAATTCACATCAGAACCAACCACATCAATCACAGTTTGAGGAGGAAGAGCATCAATAGCAACAGAAGTATCCTCGGCCTGACAGACCGAAACAGCTTCAACCAAAATAGGAGTATGCTCTGCAACCAAATCAGTTTCAAAGAAGGTAGGAGACGGAGGAGGGGAGCAAACAGCTGCACCGGGAGGAATCGAAGGAAGGATAGAGGAAGGGCAACCAACGGTAGCAAACAGTAGATTCGTCCACAAGTCCTTGAAAATGGGTAACAAAGCTTTGACCCAAAGCTGGACATCGTCGGCCGAGCATAGCCGGCCAGCATTGAAAAGAACCGCAACAGCTCGTCTAAAGAACCAAACATCCACAAGCGCATCGGGAGTCTCGGGCTCGGAGGAAGGGAGCCCACCGAAGGAAGAGGGCGAAGGGTCAAACAGGTAGGGCAGCCCTCCCGAACCCGTTTAGGCACAAGCAAAGAGGCCTTAATAGGTTTACCCCTTGCGAACTTCGCCTTAGACACGAAGAGGCGCATGTAATCGACCTTGGTTCCATTAAGTCTTAAGACTAAAGCATCGACATCAACAAGAGGGAGGATTCTAACAAACCCAAACCTAGAGAACCTCTTGGACCTCTTGACAGCCACAAAGGAGTCCAAAACCATACAAGAAGGTTCGAAAAACTTACGGAGGTCACCGGAAGTCCATCGAGGCGGAAGGTTGACCACGAATATTGTAGGACTTATTAATTGGACTAGTTTCTTGACTTCCGGTTTGTCCTCATCTATGTTAGCTTTACTGTTTCAGATTTTGTGTACGAATCTTTCAAAATTTTCGTGTCCATGCTGGTATATAAATAAATGGGAAAAGTACAATTTTAATACCTGTGGTTTCACGCTTTTTGACATATGATCCTGTACTTCAAAAACGACTAAAAAAGTCATGACGTTAGCTTCGGAGTATCACTTTTAGTCCTCCGAACCTAAATTCGTCCCGAACCTATGGAAAATTTCTTTTTCATCCCCTTTTTTTACATTTTAGTCCCAAATCCCAAATTTTTTTCAATTATATTTATTATATCCTAAATTCGTCCCATACCTATGGAATTCCGGAAATACCCCTCACCCGCTTCCGAATTTCACCAAACGCTCAACATCAAAGTCGTAGATCTAGGTCTTACGGATCCTCTCGTTTTGGAATTGCTCGATTCGGAGTATGTATGCGAAAGTTATGATATTTCTACCAAAAGTTGACAAACTAAGCCTATCAATCCTAATACCAACAGAAATCACATGAAACTCAAAAATGCAAGGCTCAAATCACAAAACTCACAATACAAAAGTCGTAGACGAATGTGTTGCGAACTTATCCGACTTGAAATCATCTAAATCGGAGTTCACACGAAAAAGTTACACATATTCCCCCAAAAGTCGACGAATTCAATACAACGATTCGAACACCGATCGAAACAAAATAACCAAAGGTCGGACCAAGTAGTCACGACAAATACAAATTTAGCGACGGTCGTAACACCTCGCCTCACAAGAGACGAGGGGAAGAAGAAGAAGAGAGTGGGATATGGGAGGCGGTCGGGAGAAAGAGAGGGCGGTGGTGGAGAGGTGACGTGTTAGGATTGATAGGCTTAATTTGTCGACTTTCGGTAGAAATATCATAACTTTCGCATACGTACTTCGAATCGAGCGATTCTAAAACGAGAGGATCCGTAAGACCTAAATCTACGACTTTGATGTTGAGCGTTTTTTGAAATTCGGAAGCGGGTGAGGGATATTTCCGGAATTCCATAGGTTTGGGACGAATTTAGGATATAATAAATATAATTGAAAAAAAATTTGGGATTTGGGACTAAAATGTAAAAAAAACGGGATGAAAAAGAAATTTTCCATAGGTTCGGGACGAATTTAGGTTCGGAGAAGTGCGAAACCACAAGTACTAAAATTGTACTTTTCCCTAAATAAATAGACAACGAATGTAGAAACGAGTACACGAGAGGGAAACCGAGAATAATTAATAAACAACCATATATAAATCAACACATCTGCACTTGTTTTCTCTAGGCCCATAAGATTCTCAACACAGAATCTACGCATGCCTCTAAAGAAACAGGCCGAGGTTGTGACCATCAGAAAAAAAAAACAAAATTACAAAATAAAAAAAGAAAATAACTTGGGAGACAAGAATTAAGCCAGAAGGTAATCTAACACTATTAAAAGACTATTACCCTGGCGTAACTTTTTCATTCCTCCCATCCCTTTCAACATATATTTTTTTCAAATAAAAAACGACTAATTTAATTTAAATTGCCATGTATTAGTCGTTTTTAAATATATTTAGCCATAAATTGAGCGGGAATAATCAGCAACGGGCACCCTTCTTGCACCCAAGTGCACCCGCACCCGTCGTAATCGAACCGACGAGAAAAGATGGTCTTGCACCTAAACTTGAAGCCTTGGCGTAACTTGACGAGGCTCCGGCACCGGAGGCCATGTAATACGCGGCGTTTACCATTAAATCTCCCTCCGATCTCCAATTCCAATTCTTCCACTCGCTCTCCGGCGCATCCTCGTACTTTGTCACCTGCAAAAAATAAGTTTTATCAATTGGGTTTAAATAAAAAAAAATATTACATAATGCACGACGATGAAAAAACAGAAATTTGTATTAAGAAATAAGAATTGAATACTTTTGTATTCTATTTACAACAATTTTATCGAGCTATGTGATTTTACCTCTTTACTATTTGTATTGTCAGGTGCAACAAATCTGTTTCCCTGACTATTGATGGTGGGAGCTGCACTTCCCCCAATTGCATACATTTCCCAAAGCGTATAGTCGTTGTTGACCACATGGAAATACCCGTGACTGGACCTAGACTTGACCATGGTTCGAATTCGAACGAATTCGAATCGAATTATTTCGAATTCGAATTATCAAAACATTAAACCATATTCAATTCGTCCAAGGACAAATTGAATACGGTTTATAAACCTTCGAATTCGAATTGAATCCGAATCGAATTCGAATTGATTCTTAAATATTAAATATTAAATAAAAAAATAAGGAATAATTTTTTTATAATTTTTGAGAAAAAAATAAATTAAAGTTTGAGTTTGCACTTAATGCGTCAGAATAAGTTGTCTACAATATATGGTTTAAGGGTTTCATGATTTAGAGTTTAAGAGTTTACAGTTTAGTATATAATTAAGTTTAGGATTTTAGAATTTAAGATTTGAGATTCAAAATTTATGATTTAATAAATAATTGAGTTAGAGTTTCAAGATTTTAGGGTTTAGAATTTAGTAGTTAATGTTAAGTAAATAATCGAGTTTGAGAATTTTCACACAAATATATATATAAATTTAATCAAATTCACTATGAATTTAACTCGAATCGAATTCGAATTGAATTTGCCAGTTTGACGAATTATAAAAATCTCAAACCGAATTCAATTCGTACCATTACGAATTCGAATCGAATTGTTGACAAATCGAATTATATACAAATCGAATTGATTTAAACAACTTAGAACACTAAAATGAGTAAAGTACCTTAAAAACTAACATAACCAAATGATTTAGGGGGAATTTGTGTATGTGATATGGTCAAAGTGTTTCTAAAGCAACCAATCTACACTTTTGTGCTAGATTACTCTAAATCGATCCTTAGTAAGCTTAGAATGGCTAGATATGTGCTTTTACCCCCACTAGCTATCTAAACTAGCTAAGCACCAACTACACAAATCACTCAAACAAATCACTCAAAGGACAATTGGTCACCAAGGAAGATTTCTCTTCTAACAAGGTAACTAATCATCTAATTAACCTTTCCATTAAACCTATCTCCTTTCGGTCTCAAGTTTTAACTAAGATCAGAGGCTTGGCGATCAAACAAGTCTAAGCATAACATTAAGTTTGTTAATTAAAACATATTCCTAAGCATTTTAACCCCTCTAAACGTGGCTACATGTATGGTTTCAAAGCACCAAACTCAAAAATAACTACTTACACATGCTTAATATAAACAACATACTTATTAAAGAATAAAAAGAAAGAGTAAAAGGTAAGAAAGCTTATCAAAGTTCTTCAAGCTTTTCTTCCTCCAAACTCACGTACATGATAGAGAAAATATATATCCTAGTCTAATGTTTCATATATTTTTTTCACATACTACACTTAGACAAATTCACTTATACATATACTAATGCTAAATACTAAAAAGTAAGTTTAATATTTTTAAAACAAAATATCCTAAAAGTCTGCCATTTTTGTTTCTTCATCATCACAAGTATTAAATGGTCAAATGCTTTATCCCCTACTTGTTTAACAATCAACTGAGCCACTTACAATTTTTACCAGTCTTATCCCTAGCGTACGCCAAGTGCTACTAGCGTGCGCCAGGTCTTTGCATTTCCTCATTCTTTGTATGTGCCTGGTCGTTTACATGCATGGCCATTCGCATGCCTGATCCTTGGTATGCGCCTGGTCCTTTGGCATGAGCCAGCTATCCTTGCTATGCGCTCTTTGCCTTCATGACCTTCCTCTCGCCCATGCCTTCGTGCACTCACTCGATCATCCTCCACTTCTCCTCAAATTAGCTCATAAACACAAGAAAACAAAATAAAAAATGATAAACTTGACTAAAACACATAATGAACAAAACTAACACAATGACAACTTAAATTCAACTAAAATAACTAAGAACACTAGGAAATACAACTGAAATAAACGTAAATATTGAGTGTTATACACACTCATCATACTCCCACACTTGAATCATTGCTTGTCCCCAAGCAAAACTCAATATGCAAAAAACAAACTAGACGAAAATCAAATAAGAACAAACAAACACATAACGAGGTAAAGACTTGGAATGACTAGCTCAAAATTTAACTTCCCTAAAAAACATAAGCTTATATTACAATACCATCATAGCCTAAGTTACTTCATTAACTTAAAATACTAAACACAATGAACTAGTAGACACCTCAACACTCAATTATTTAAACAAGTGTTAACACTATATAAAAGACACTAGAAGGTTTACCTCTCGAAGATAGAAATATGTTTTACTCATTTGATAAATATGGTCAACTTCTTATCACTCGCATACATGTCAATGTATCTCAAGGCATCCTACGTCCTACTCAGCATTATCTATGAGTTGAAATAGTTGTTAATGATCAGGGGGACTTTACATCAGGTTGTAATGGGGCTTAGGGTCAAGGTGAGGTAAAATATTTGGATGGTAGCTAAACCACCCTATTCGAGGACATGTCACAAATACAACTAATTACTTGTCTAATCTAAACATCCTCACAAAAGATAAATTAAGTACACTCCCCAAATATCCCAATGTTCTAAGACTGAGAAGCGCGAGTTTTTGTCAAAAAATCATGCCTTATTCAACTTTACATTTCTTTTCACTTCTTTTTCTTTTCTTATTTTTTACCTCAGTTATTCACAAACTTTAAACAAACTGTACAAACTTAGCATGTTCTAGGCAAAAACTCAGCTTCTAAAATGGCCATATAACTACAAAAATCCCAACAATATAACCCAAATCAAATGTAAGCTACCATCATCCCCAAATGTGCAAACTTATATGTCCTTGGATCCGATGACCAAATGTAGGAAATATGGTTGATATGTAAGGCTAAAAGTTGGCTTCCTCATCTAAGATCAAGAAAAGGCTAGGCTCAAATGGTTTAAAACAATGGATATATAAAGGATTTTGGCTTTAAGGCTATAGGCTCAAGTTAAAGAATGCCCCCACTTTTTCACTAACTTCCATACAACCTAGATTATGATAAGTACTAGTAAGATACCTCAATCAACCAACTCTAGTATGCATCTCATGAAAAATATGGAGACGGATGTCTCCTCCTTTTGCTCAAATACTCACAAGGTTCACTCATCAACCCTCTAGTCTAGTCTACATAGTGAGACTACTAATCTAAAAAATAGAGTGCGAGGTTTCTACCAATTCATAGGCTTTATACTCGAATTAAATCCCTAACTAAAAAGATGATGAAATTGAAACACAAGATGAAAAGTTTTGAGGGGGATCAAAATTTTCAAAGTTCATGCATTGTCTAAACCTACAACATCGTACACAACCTAAACAAATGGAAGATTCCTAGAAGGAACCCTCCCCCATACTTGAATGAAACTTTGTCCTCAAGGTGTCTAAAATATGCAAACAAACAAATACACATAAATTACAATCATGCAAATTCAAAACATAAACAAAAAAACAAGTCAACAAACAAAGAAAATAAACAAAGAAAGTAAACAAAGATAGAAAAAAAGAGCTCTCTGTCAATCATCTGCAGGAGGTGGTGGAAAGGGGAAGTTGCCGCCAAAGTTCTCTGCCTAGGTGTGCATCCATTCCATGTGCGCTTGGGTTTATGCATACTGCACCTGTTGCTCTTCCCTCTAGGCTCTCTATTGTGCCTCTATACGAGTGTTCCACTCAAACTAGCACTCCCAATTTGTCGCGTGAGTCACAATAATGTCTCATAGCTATACCTGCATCTTGGAAAACTAATCATAAAGGTGGTGTAGGTCTACCTGTTGGCCTGAGGCCTGATGGCTAGGTCCATTATCCTACTAGTTGGGACCTGCTGTATCTGGATGTTCGAGACCTTGCTGTCTCTGCTCAGGCATTAGTATAGTTGCCTTAAGGAGATCTTGGAATGCTCTCCTCCTAGGGCTTGTACTTAACTATCTCCTCTCCATCACTTATCATCTTCTTAACAGCTTGCTGTAATGAAGCTTTTGGATGTTGACTGACATTGTCTCAATGATAGTCCTTTTGAAAGCTGCAAACTTCTTAGGGAAAAAATGACGTGCAATGCGGGAGATAATATGGCCCAAGTACAAACTCTTTGGTCTATCCTCAATCATACATACAAAACAATCTATGACCATGGCAAATGTAATAAAAGGCTCCTCATAGTGCAAGCAATGAATGGCATAAAACTACGAGCAGAACACCTTATACTCCTCAAATTGACCACTAAAAGTTAGAGTCATAAAGCGATGGAAGATGCTTAGATATGGTTCCCTAATAAGGGCACTAGGTGCCTTCCCCGACTCGTATCAATCAAATCCCATAATTTCTTGCCACTCCCTATAGGCCAGATCAGTAAGCTTAAAATCTAATGCACCTCCTTCAAACTTAAATTGAAAGAGATCATTGAATGTTTCCTTATTCATGCTAAAATCTGTGTCAAATAAACATGCAATAAATGAAGATCTATTGTGCTCAACCTGCAATGTGCAATAGAACTTTAATGAGAGCTTTGTCATAGCCATTATGCCATGGTAAACAAAATAATCCCAGCCCATCATCTCCAAATCATCTCTCTACTAATCAGCTATCCCTAATTTTTGCATATCATTCCAATCTATGTAAAAATGACTCAATGTATATAGGTCAAATATCTTTGGTACATATCTCCCTCCCAATCGTGAAAGATTGCGAAAAGAGTGTCATAGTGGTTGCAGATATTTGGGGGTGAAGAATCTGGATGTGGTGGTGAATTCTTCTGTGGGCATTTGGTTGGGAGCTTTCGGCGCTCATGTCTAGATCTGATGTCTTCCGCCATAGCAAATGATGTTACAAGTGTTGGGTAATGCAAGAAAATGGTTGGGAAGGGTTGAGCTCATTCAACTTTCAATTTTTTGGTGGCGGGAAGGATTGAGTTTTGATTTTTTATGAAGAGTGGTGCATGTCCGAGGGGTTTAAATTTGAAGCTGCCTAAACTTGGCATACGCTAGGTCAATTAGCATGCGCCAACTTTTCTATTTTTGCATACCCAGCGTATGCTGGTTACCTTGGCGTGCGCCACCCTTGTGGTGTGCGCAATTAATTCAGTTATCGCTTGACTTGGCGTACGCTAGGTCTATGGCATATGCTAACTATGTACAAATCACAATATGATACAAATACACAAACTAAAATATCACACATAAGAAACAAAACATGCTAATGTAATTTTTTTGGCTTTTATGTATGTTGTATTCCTGGAAAGCTTGAAAACCAGACGCCCCATTCTGGGTCACAAATGCAACTTTGACTTTCGCAATTCACACAACTCATGAATAGGGTACTATGTTGAACTACCTTTCCTTGCGACCTTTTCAGCTTTAAGCTTAATAGGGTCACCACGTAGTAATACGGTATACTCATTTTGTGAGTTAGTACTAATTTTGTTATAGCCACCTTCGTGTTCTAACTTCCTACACCTAGGACAATACTCAAATCTCTTCATCCTCCTCTTGTAAGCACTCTTTGATGTTCCTCTAGAGTGTCTCAAGAAGTTTTTGTCTCTTCTTTCAATTCTCAGTGTCTCTTTCGCTTGACTTAGAATGATGAGACAAATGTCCACGAGGATCTATTTGGAGACTAAGACACTACCTAAATAAATATATTTAGCATGAAATATCATGTTCTTTATTCTCTGCAAGTGAAAGAGGACACTAAAATAAAATAAAAATTAAGACATGCTAATTTTTAGAGTCGTTAGCTTGACTTTGTTCCCACTATTCACGCATTGGATGGCATATTAACTGATTGTACCTTTGCATCTCGATTAATGTCGCCCCCTCCAAGATGATCCAAGAGTAGTAGGATCATGTTTAGGATTTTCTGAATAAAGTAAGTAGATTCTGTTTGAGTTTGATATGTTGTGCTCATTATTGTGATTTTCAAATTTATTACCATGACTGTATTAGTATGATCTTATATTTGTGGTATGATTTTTTATGTGATTTTGATTTGTATGAACATAGAGACTGTGTTGTACCTACTAGACCATGATTCGTACATATTGCTTAAGAGGCTACTGGGTCACCTGAGGTATGTGACATCAAATAGGTAGAAAGGTACGTGGGCTATTTGGGCTTGTGAAGGATTATACTTCTGACTATTAGGCCCTTACAAGAAATGTAATATTTACCAGTAGACCACAAAATCCCGTTATGAGTGTATAGACTCCAGAACTCCATTAAGTGAATATGATGTGATAGTCTGTAGTTTTGTTTTGTGAATTTGTTGCTTATAATCTTGTGTTCTTGTTTTGTGATCCGCTTATTGAGTGCATGACTCACCACTAGTGTCTTCATATGTGTTTTCAGATTTGGGGGTGATATAGATCGAGAGTAGAAGTCATAGAGAAGAGCTGCATGCATTTTTTTTTGTTTTCAATAAATCAGGGATCGAAATAGATGTCTGGATTTGAAGTTTTTGTTTTGGTCATTTTGGACATTTTTGTTATTTAATAATATTTGGTACTAAAATGAAAAATTTTGCATCCCAAACATTTGTCATATCCATTTTTGGATCATGACATCTCTAGTCAAACCTCCCTCTTCAGCCTCTGTAATTCCATTTTTGAGAATTCCTACATCTACAATGTCTGAGCACTACCATGAGAAACCTTCTTGAATCAGAAGAATCTGACCTATGATTCCAAGAGAAGCCTTCGTGAACTAAGAAGCCTTCCCAAGCAAAGCTTCTGGGTTACTTTATGTCAAATAAAGCCATGAAAAGCCAGAAGCCTTGTCGTCGCCACCGCCACAACACCACGAGTACGAGATGAGCAGGGATGATTTGTAGGGACAATATTTATGGGATTCAAATTAGCAAGATTAAGATTTTTAATTAGAAGATAAAAGCCTAAATTAATGTCGACATTGTTCATTGGATTTTTTATTAAGATGAAAACCCATATGAATTTTTGGACCGTAAGATTATCTCCTAAGGATTTTCAATTCCAATTCAGAGGGCTCATCCTCTTGTGTTTAATTTGATTTTGTGAATTGGAATATATAAAAATTAAGTTTTTCAATTTTTTTATTATTAATTTTGAATATTTTTGATCAATTAGATTTATTAAAGTTTTAATTTGAGTTTTTGAGAGGAAGAAAATGGAATTTAAGGAAAAAGATAATGGGGGAGGAAGAATGAATTACAGTTTTTTTATATTTTTTTAACAAGAGCGTGTATTTTGATCTTTTCATGTGAGAGTTTGTGAGAGAAAATTTTTGATTTCAATTCTAAAGTCTAGAAGTCTATTTTCGTCAAACTTCAAGAATGAAAATATTCATTCTTAAAAGTCAGCAACCATACCACAACCTTAGACAGAATAACACTAAACTTTGGGACTATGGATTAATTTATCCTTAAAATTTTGTTTTCCACATTTGCAGTTAGATGATAGATCTCGATTATTTTTAGTTATCACATAATATGTATAGTTAATAATAAAAAGCCACAATTAAACGGTCAATTTTTTTTTCTCAAGTAACAAATCAAAACACGGCATCAATTTTATTAGGGATAATTGCCCACATCTCCCTTGGGTTTGCGAAAATTAGCGATTCGGCCTCTTTATTCTTTTATTATTATTATTTAGCCCTTATAGTTTGTGGAAAGGGTATATTTTAACCCCTCTCATCGGAATCTGACGAATTCTCTTACAAAATTGGACATGAGATTACAAAAATACCATTTGAAACATTTGAAACACTTTAGAATACTCATCTAAAGAAATTAATCTCGTATTTGACCACGAGGACGCGGTTCCTAGGAGCATCTACGAAGATCTCCATGGACATGTTCCCGGTGACGTCAGGATCCATAACGACGGTTATCTTGGGGAGGACGGCACCGTCGGGGAGATAGTCAGGGACGGGGAGCTAGATGAGGATGCCCTCGAAGAAGGAGATGAGAAAGTAGTAGTTGAGGGGGTCCCATTGGCGCACTCGTGGAGGCTCCCGGTGTTGCGATAGCAGAAGACATGGGTTGGGGAAAGGGAAAGCTCGTTCCATTTGACATCCACAAGCAATGACGATCTAAATCAGAATGTAAAGGTCAACCCGCCATGGATGGCGGCACGAAGCTTCTAAAGCCTTAAACGAGGGTGGCGTGGATTTTGGTTTTGTTAAATCTGCCTTTAATTTCTGGATTGGTGTTTAGTGTTGTTCTTGTTCACAGTCTTGCTGTTTAGTATTGTTCTTGTTCACAGTCTTCGTAGGTTAGGATTAGGAGATGTTGTATTTGGATTCCCAATTGGTGCTTTATAAATTTTGATTGAAGATGAATAGGTGGAGTTAGAGGAAGAAGAAGATGAAGGTTGGAGATTTTTTTATTTTTTTAAAAAGAAAAGGGTATTTTTGTAATCTCGGGTCCAAAATCGTCAGAGAATTTGTCGGATTCCGGCGAGAGGGGTGAAAATATACCCTTTCGACAAACTATAAGGGCTAAATAATAATAAAAAATAGAGGGGTTGAATCGCTAATTTCCGCAAACCCGAGGGGGCTGTGGGCAATTATCCCATTTTATTATTTTATACTAGTTAGCATAAATATCGTCAATATCATAATAATTATTACCTTAGAAAATTTTGACTCAAATCTTCAACTTTATTCCATTCAATTGCTTTGCATATTTTTTATTTATGGAGTCAAATGTATGCACAATTGATAAAAGGTTAGAATATAACTAATAGATTGACTAGAAATTGAAGGGTCAAATGTTTGTTCTGTATAAAGAAATGAATTAAAACACGTTACATTCAACTTTTTGTAAAAAACAGTGGCAACTCTCTATATAATAAACCAAACCTTGTCTAAATATTGTCATTCCAAAGAAAATGATGGCTGCATATATAATACTCCTCGTTTTATGTTTTAGTTCGACTTACTGTGAAGCAAAAGGATTAAGAAAAGATCTCATGTATGGAGAGGAAATCCATACCAAGTCAAAAAAAGTTGATGATCCAATAACAAGAAAAATTAAGGTACCTCCCTTTTCTATTATAGTTCTTGGCATAATTTCATTATTTCCATTTTTTATTAAATTGTGAGAAGGTTTTGATATTATATTACCTTTAAGTTTCTATTTGTTTTGAAAATTTATTTTATTGTATTTTATATTTGACTAAATATTCATATGGGATTCTTTGTTAATATTATTAGTTAATTTTCTTTTTCATTATGTGAAATTACTTACAAGTCCTTAAAAAATTTATTACTAGTTATTTTAGAATATAAATATTATACTCCTTCCTCTATTCCATATTTATGAGGACGTATCTATAAATAGTACTGCATTTACAAATATATTGTGTTTTCGGTCTAATTTTTCCTAAATTTAGGTTATATTCTTATATAAAAATGTATTGTTAGATGGAGATAAAATGTTAGCTAAAATTAACATATATTAGGGATGTCATTTAAATAGAATGATTAGTTGGTAATGAATGTAAAAAAGGAGAATCATTCCAATAACAACAATCAAGAATTCTAGTCTTTACTTGTCGAAACCCTACCAAAAAATATTATCCCAATATTTCCATGTGCGAAATATTTTTTGTATGCTACATTTATTATTTTATTTTATTATATTGACTTTAACTTATTTAATTGTTGTGTTTCTTTTATACCTTATCTTTTTCTTTACAATTATGTCTATTTCTACTAAAGTTTGTTATCATATATTCTTTCTTTTAATAAAAAATTAGTACTTTATGTAAATATATTAATAAACTAAAACAAAAACAGATTGCTATCTATCATGCCCATTTGTCTAAAACCGTATTTAAAAAAATACCTAATGCTCTATTCATGTTATATATCATATTATTTTTTTATTTTTGTAGTCTTCATTTATTGAGTGTGTCGATATACATAAACAACCGGCTTTTGATCATCCATTACTTAAAAATCATACAATTCAGGTACGCATTTTTTATTTGCACAATTTGACTTTAAAAAAATTAGTGGTATTTTCTCCTTAAAATTGCAATGCTTATATAAAGATGAAGCCGAGTTTCAAATTGGGAAAGGATCTAGGAAGACCTCTGAGATACGATAAAGTTGAAATTGAATTCTTCGAAGATACTATTTGTCCAAATGGTTCAGTACCTATTCAAAAGAAAAAAGATGGAGAATTACATCCACTAGTGTCGAATGATTCAGGACAACATGTAAGTTATTATCACATACTTTATATTTATCAATAAGCAAGTTTTAATTAGAAAAATATTTGTTAAGTTATATGCACACCAACTTTATTTTACTCTTATCCAATTATCATTTCATCTTTCTTTAACATTATTTTAATTTTGTGTGAATTAAATCCTAACTTAAATGAGGAAGATATAATTTTGAATATTTTTTACATCAATAGGAAAAGAGAGCCAAATTTTATTTTTTATAAATAAAAAAATTCATTTAACACTACATATTAAAAAAATGCATACATCAAAATTACTATAGCCATACCATTGATATGACTTAGTATGTTAATTGTTTAGAATTTCATAATTTGTTTTGCTATTTATGTCATTTAAGATTATTTGTTACTAATGTCAATTATTGACATCACATCAATCCTTCAATTTTAATCTTAATTAGCATTCAACAAAATAATAAAGATAACTTATATTCTTAGCGCACTATTTTGACCCACAAAATACATCCACGATATTATAATGACAAATCTATGGATTTTATTTTATTTATTAAGTTTGTTGTCTATTTGTATTTTAATGTTTATTATCATTTGTCTTATATATTTTGTAACTTAAATAATGAATATAGCTTGCTACATTGAGGGTTGACGATGCTCAATATGTATACCATGGAGGAAGTGCATTTATGTCAATAGAACAACCACCGGTGGAGCCTGATCAACTCAGTGCAGGATTAATTTGGATTTCGAGTGGACCATTATATATACGTGATGAGATTTATTTTGGGTGGATGGTATGTTTTTTACTAATATTGAGATACTCATTTAACTAGTAAATTCTTGTTATGAATTCATTCATCTTGAATTAATGTTACATCTTACAACTTTAACATTATAATAGATTTTATTAATATACAAAATACATTGAATATTCATTTTTATCTTTTTTAGGGAAAAGTTTACTTTTGATACCTGTAATTTGAGAAATTTTGCGCGATATCCTAAACTTCTAAAACACAACTCGTGATCATGAAGTTGGTTAATTATTTTGCGTTGTAAACTCGGGATGCTTCTGAGCTGAAAAAATATTCCGAGCCTAAAAATGTTGTCATCTTGAGAGTGATGAGGTGCACCTAGTGTCATGTGATGTGGGCATTTCAAATTTCATTTTAATCACCTTAATCTCTCCCTTCTTCTCTTTTTCTACCTCTTCCTCCTCCGAGTCCTTCTTCCTCCACAACCTACATAACCAATTTCCTCCAAAATCCCAACACTGCCTTGTCCCTTCAACCTAAATCACCTCATCCTCGTAGAGTTGCCTATGAGAACCAGGTTAGTGATTAAAATAGATCGCTTTCCAATAAATTCTCTGTCTTTCCTTACAAGTCTCCCTCATTCTTCTATGTCTGTCTGTCTCCCAGTTGGCCAGATTGAGAATTTGGTTTGCTTATTATCAAATCCTATCTCAAAATAATTAACCAACCTCAGGATCATGAGTGACGTTTTAGAAGGTGAAGATCATTCCACAAAATTTTTCAAACCACAAGTATCCAAAGTAAACTTTTCCTTTTTTTATAAATTCATAAAATGAACATGTAAGACTTGTACTAATTAATAGCATATTTTTCAAGTATATTTACTCAAATACTTTGTAACTAATCATAAATATGTCAACTTAGCTAAGAAGATATTTTGGAAAAGTCAATTATTTATATTTAAATATTAATATTCTACATTCTTTAGTATTTTCAAATTTCATTGGATCGAATAAAACAAATAGAAACATGGTGATTTGTCTCAAAACTAATTTATTTAAGGATTAACGTACAAGTTAAGTACAACATATTCTTATGTAATATTATCAGATGTAAGTTAATCTTGCACTATTTCTTATCTCATTTTATTGAATATTAAATTATTTTAGTTTTGAGTAGACGAAATGTATTATTATTAAGTGTATATAATTTGAACAACTAATTGTATAAGGAAGAATTACATTCTTATTAACTAAAGAACAAACTACAATTAATTGTGAACACTAACTAGATGTGTTTTTTTTACTTTTCAACTTCAAAATGAAAGGATTATGTTTATGTGAATGAAACGTTTATGATAGTTGAGACCCAATTTTCATAAATTCATGTGAAAGATGTTCTATGTAGACATTTACTAATATTGTCCAAATCTTAAAATCTAAAAAAATAAAATTCTAGATCTCAATTCCAAAGGGTTACCCGACACAAATCAAATTATTTTAATAATAGTTAACATTATTAATGACTTTTATCATTTTCCAAAACAAAATCTACTTTTAGGCAAACATTTTGAATTTTTCAACGATTTCACATATTTTCTTTAGAATTGTAAATGGTTTAAGATAAGATAATATTATAAAACATAATAGTTATCTTACATGCTTTCCAGAATATAATTAAGTTAACTCTTCTAATAATATTATTTTAGGTACAACCAAGACTTTATGGTGACAATTTAAGCCGACTTACGGCATTATGGACGGTAACAAATGTCTCTTATATTAAAAAAATAAATCATTTTATACTATATGATTGTATGTATCTCACTTACTCATTTTTTGTATACAGGGAAATAATTACAGAAATTTTTGCTATAACACAATATGTCCAGGATTTGTGCAAATAAATGGACGACAACATTTAGGAACAACATTCTATAATGTGTCTAGTCCAAAACAACAACTCAAAAGTCTAATCGAAATAGTTCAGGTACCATATTAAATTCGTGAATGAACTTCGGCCATATCTTTGGTCATAGGTGAATTTGAAACTCATTACATAATTAAATAAAATCTTGATGAAATGATAGATATTAAAAAATTAAATTTTAAATACACTCTATTGACTTAATAGACTTTAATAAAATAAAGTTAATTAGTTATAGTTTGTATTAAAATAACACTATAATATGTAAAATGAGATCACAAGAAAGAGCAATTAATTATTCTAAATTTTTTAATACATTTTTGAGTTTCCAATCAATGGGTAGTTATTTTGTAACCAACAAATAGAGTCATATTCTTTGGTTATTTATTTCTTGTATTGATAATATTCATGAAATAATAGGCAAAATTCTGAGAATATCAATAAGAAGAAGATAAATGTACCTTTTTAACATATTTAACCTTAACTTTACTTTCAACTTTTGTAGGATAAAGAATCAGGTAATTGGTGGTTAATGCTCACGGGCTTAGAAATTGGATATTACCCAAAAGAACTATTTACCCATTTGAGTAAAGGAGCAAATAAAGTTGAATTTGGTGGAGCAACAACTGCTCCTAGCGGGCATCCCAACCCACCTATGGGGAGAGGAACATATGCTACTAATACAAGTGCAACTTCATCTGTTTTCTCTAGAATCCAAACTTATGATGCTAATTACAATTCTAATGATATTGACCCTAATAAAAGAAATTTCTATATCGATAGTAAGAAATGTTATAGTATTAGTTACTTAAAATATAACCAAAATGATCGAGTGGCATTTTCTTATGGTGGTCCAGGTGGAGTACAGTGTAGTATATAAATAATATTTTATTATTATTTATTATAATATATGTAATAATATATATTTAATATAAATAAAATAATCTGCCTACTTTTAAAGAGGCACTAGACTTGGAAGATATAACCAATATAACTTATCATATCACTTTAACATAAAAGTTTACAAAATATGTTTTCCAACAAATACAAAAAAATGTTGTAGCATCTCTCATCCATCTACACACAAATAATGCATATATGTTAATAATAAGGTTGCATAAATAGATAAGTATGATATCTATTTTGTAGATGTAACATAAATTTACTAGCAAATATGTTATAAATCAACCCATTACCTATATAATTTAGAGGTGAAATCAATCCTACAACAAAATCTAATACACATATACATTATACAAAATAGTGACCTAAATAATTCATTCATCAAAAATTCGTTCAATCTCGACTTTCATCTATATAAAAAAAGACTAGATATAATAATAGATGAAAAAATTGAAGTTTTTAAAAATATAATATTTTAATTTATCTGAACATATTGTAAAGTTGAATAATTTTGATGTATTTCTTGATGATACTTTGTTGTATATAACACATTTATAAGAGTTGTAGGTCAAGCATAATCGAGAGTAGGAATAAATATATTTAACATCAAATGTAGAGTAGGATCAACTTGAGTCTACGTCCACTTTTCAATCGTCTCTCTCATTTTTATTAACAAAAAGTAGTACACCATAATTATTTTTCGCTTGTTCACTTGTAATCTTACAATCACTAACTTTAACGACTAGACTAATCACGAACTTCTAGATTTGGAGGCTAACTAAAAGCTTTCATTATTGTTATTTTTACAAATATACTTCTCAACAATTTACTTAGAAGTCGAGCAATCAAGTATTTTGAAATAATAATTCTCCTAGACTCTTAGTCACATCAAGTTGATCTTAACCAAATTGCATAAGATATTGGCTCAAACTAAAACTAAAAATATTTGTCAACTCACACAAGTCATTCTATCAAGTCAAAATCTAATATCCACCATGTTTGGGAAACAAGGAATCAACTGAGAAATAAGTCTATGAACTTCAGTTCGAATAAGTTATCTTGCGGAAACAAGTCACTCGCCAAAAGTTTTAGTATGACTAGAGATTGTATACATTCATTCTTTCAATATACTTGATTATTTATTTATGCATGGTTATCATCTTTTAGAAATCTCAATAACTTAGTTAAATGCCTTTGTACTAATATGCTGAGCCTATTCCAAGTAAACTAAACCAAATTCTAATACACACTTAATTAAAATTATAAATGTATTTTTAATCACCTTTTTTATTAGAAAACTTTCTCTCAAAATTAGCTCCCATTCTCTCTTATGTTATACTGCAATCAACCAAACTTCATAATCTGATCCCAGACTAGTAAGTAAACCAAAGAGCCGGCCTAAAAACTCAGTCCTTATGGGACGACAATCCTGACTTACTCTGTATTACTTCTACCGAACAATTAGTGCATGCTAACTATACCTGGCGTACGCTAGAGCTACTGAAACGACACATGTGGTGCATGCCAACCACACCTGGCGTATGCCAACCTAGCCCAGACTGTAGCATCACCACTACAGCAATGATCAGTCTTCCAGAACTACCTCCTAATCGGCTTCTCTATAGGCAACCTCCCACCCCTACGGCTGCTCCCTCCTCGGCCAAGCTCCTCTTTGTAATCTCCTCCAAGTCCCTCTTCTTCCCCTGAGTGTCAAGATCTATATGGTCTCAGATCCATCAATTCCTTGTGGGTGTCCCACTCGGACTTCGACCTAGTCAATGCCAGGCTTGCCACGTCCTCCATCACCTCCTCACAAAAACCCATGGTTGGAGGCCTCTCGTGCCTCTTCTCCATAAGGCATGCATCATCGAAGGAGCTCGTGATGTGGCCCTCACCCTCAGGGGAGAAGAGCTGAAGGAGCAGCTCAAGGGGTTCAAGTTCTTTAGTGGGGCCCACCACCACCACCACCACTACCTCAGCCCAATCTCGGTGCTCCAATCCCCACTCTCCTACTCCTCCTTGCCATCTATCTCGGGCTCCTTGCCTCTATGGATCAGTTGCTGGAGTAGGGGTAGCGGGCTCTTCAACAGGTTTGTGACACGCGCTTGGGTTGTTGTGCGCGGCATATGATGCAACCTTCCCCCCCCCCATCTGATGATGAGGTTGATTTTTTAATTCTCCAACTTCGTGATGGGGGTTTCTGGTGAGATGCAAGTGGTTAGGGTTTGGAGTAGAAGTAGAGGAGGGTTAAGATTTTGTTCAGATTTATTGGTTGGGTTTTAGGGCATCCGATGATTTTAATTTCTGGGTTGAAAAATTTGATGTTCATAAAGTTGAAGATGAAGGATGAAGATGAAGAGAGATGAAGATGAATTTTATAGTGTTTTTTATATAAGAGTATTTTGGTCATTTTCGTGAAAAAAAAAATTGAATGGTGACATCAGCGAGGGACCTAATAACAATATTTCATTTAAAAATAGGGGCCCTATATCTAATTCAAATTATCCAGGGGTCCTATCACAAAAACGTACAAAACTCAGGGATCTGAGGATAATTTACCTTTTTTTTAATATGTGTCGGTCGGTTTTTTTTTTAATATGTGTCAATCGATATTTCTCTTTTAATATGTGTCAATCGATAAGAGATGTAAAACAAAACCTTTTCCGACATTTTCCAACACTTTTTCCGAAAGTTTCCAATAAAAACAATTTGGGATGAACTATTTTACAAATCTTGAAATTACTAATTTATTAATTTATCTCCTTGTCCTAATTTCCGTGACAAGGCTAATCAGGTTCACAAGTTCTGGACTCAGAAAACACAATGATGGGCCGCAAACACGGAATCCTATTTAGGCCTATCCCTAGCGTCCGAGACTAATTCTATTGTTTTAATTATATTTTAAAAAAAATAAAATGAGAGTCTCAAGTTGAGCTATAACGTGGAAAAGTTTGTATTTGGTGGCCGAATGTTCAGAATTGTGCTATTAAGTATTATCTGAGTCTGGGCCGACGAATATCTGAACCTTTGAGAAGTTTAACGGCTTTGTTTGGGTAAAATTAGCATTCACTATAGTACAGGTAGTCAGTCCATTGCTTCGTGGGACATTGGATTTTGAGGTACTTGCTAGAAATGTGTGTCTAGAATGGCCGTTCTATTAATGAAGTTATTGATTTTAAGAAATTCGGAATTTTGATTGTATAAAGTATTTGATTAGAGATGTCTTTATTCTTAGAAGCTGTACAGCAATTAAAAAATTAGTTCCTTAATGGTACGCAGGAGAAAGTTGGGTAGACAATCTTCGCGGTGGTGATTTGGACCATATGGAAGCATAGGAATTGTGCAATTTTATACGAGAACACCGATCAATCCGAACTTCTATAGCATACCAAAAAATATAACCAATATTTCACTATGTCTACTAACCAATATTTAAATTAGAGAAAATCACTAAAATAACAAAAATTGTCATACCAAAATTTAACAAATTATGAAATTACATTTGTATAGAATTAAAATTTGAAGATCTCAAGTACAGCCAGAGCACCAATTAATGTAAATGTTTGGTGGTAAGTTGAAAAGTGACAATCCACGAAGTTGGCTCCGATACGTGGTACATCTACTTAAAATGCATGGTTCCGCATGCTGGAATAATCCAACATCTCTTTAACATTATCAAGACTAATGACCAATTAGAGTCGTTAAGATGTAAACTACAACTGTCTATTTTCCTGTATTAGGTGGGTGACATATGTTAGGATGTAATTCATTATTTCCAAATACTTTGTAAAATCCTAGAGAATTCTAGAACTATGTAGAGATGAGTAGAATTCTCTAGAATAGTGTAAAGTTTTCTAGAGAAGTGTACAACTCTCTAGAATCTTGTAGAAAAGTGTAAAATCCTCTAGAATCTTCTAGGGATGTGTGGAACCTTCCGGAAGCTTATGGAAGAGTATGGAAGGAGATGGAAGAGTATGGAAGCCTATGAAAGGATATGGAAGAGAGTGAAAGAATGTAGATGTTCCTAGAATGTGTAGAGTATTCTAGAGAATCATTCTCCACCGTAGGATAGAATTAATCTCCACCGTTCATTGAGGAGGTGGAGTAGTATAAATAGGAGTAGGAGGCTTCCTAACTAATCAATGGAATGAGAGAAGAGAAGAAAAAGAAGAGATAGAGAGAAAGGCTTCTCATAAGTGAGGAAGAGTAAAGTAGTCCCAATTAGAAAGAGTGGAGTGAGAGATACTCGTTCCTTTGTAAACTTCTCTTGTACATTTCAATAAAGACTATTTATTTTGAGTGAGTCTTTGTGTCTTGAGTGGGGTGAGTGTACAAGAGTTCTTTTAGCTCGTGATCCTGGTAAAGGTTTAGCTGTCGTATTTTTCCAACAGTGGTATCAGAGCCAAGGTTCGTGGTGGTAGAGGAACGGGAATATTGATAGTGTGATGGTATCAAACATGTCGAAGGTGTTTGAGCTCTCACTCTTTGATGGGAAGACCAACTTTACGTTGTGGCAGAGTACGATTCAAGACCTATTGGTGCAGCAAGGTCTAGATCAAGCTCTAGATGAGGAGAAGCCGACCTCCATGAGTGAGAGAGAATGGAGCATGATGCAGAAGAAGGCTGTGAGTACAATCCGGCTGGCACTTGCTCCTGAGATTAAGTTTAGTGTGTTGAAGGAGACCACACCGAAGGCGTTGTGAGATAAGCTCGAGGGAATTTATGCATCCAAGTCACTCACAAATCGATTATGCTTGAAGATGGAGTTATACTCGCTCAAAATGAAGGAAGGAGGTAATCTTCATGATCATATAAATATGTTCAATCAACTAGTATGCCAATTGATGAATGCAGGTGACAAGATCAAAGATGAGGAGCAGGCATTGTTGCTATTAGCGTCACTACCGAAGTCCTACAAGCCATTGGTTCAAACACTACTTGTAGGAAGAACAACTCTCATGTTAGATGATGTGATGGCAGCTTTGCATGAGAGTGAGAGGATGCTAAAAGATGATGATGATAGCATAAGTGGAGATCGCGTACTAGTTGTGAGAGAACGAGAGCGAGGGAGAAACCTATCAAGAGGGCAAGGTAAACCTAGATGGAGATCAAACTCTCGGCCATACCAAGATCACAGTGAGAAGGAGTGCTATTACTGTGGGAAGAAGGGTCACATTCAAGCGAGATGTCATGAATTGAGGGAGGACTTGAAAAGGTTCAAGGAGGCATCTCGAAACAAGGATGATAGTGACTCCCATACTAATGTGGTCTACGATGTAGGTGATGGCGATGTTTACCTTGCAACGCATGAGGAGGTTGAGAAATCTAAGTGGGTGATGGATAGTGCTGCCTCGATGCACATATATCGAGATCAAGCCATGTTTGACACCTTGAACACTAATGGAGAGTTTGGTCACTTCAACTTAGCTAACGGCGAGAAGTTGAAGGTTGAAGGTTCTAGAAGCATAAGGATGATGCTTCGTAATGGTACACGCCACATTCTCCATAATGTGAGGTACGTGCCTTCGAGTAAAGCTAATGTCATCTCGTTGGGTACATTGACATTAGATGGATGTAACTATTTTGGCACAAATAAGTGGTGCAAGGTGTTTAAGGGAAGATGCTTGATCATGAGAGGACGAAAAAATGAGAAGAATGTTTGCTTCTTGGAAGGCAGTGTTCAATCAAAATGAAGGAAGGAGGTAATCTTCATGATCATATAAATATGTTCAATCAACTAGTATGCCAATTGATGAATGCAGGTGACAAGATCAAAGATGAGGAGCAGGCATTGTTGCTATTAGCGTCACTACCGAAGTCCTACAAGCCATTGGTTCAAACACTACTTGTAGGAAGAACAACTCTCATGTTAGATGATGTGACGGCAGCTTTGCATGAGAGTGAGAGGATGCTAAAAGATGATGATGATAGCACAAGTGGAGATCGCGTACTAGATGTGGGAGAACGAGAGCGAGGGAGAAACCTATCAAGAGGGCAAGGTAAACCTAGATGGAGATCAAACTCTCGGCCACGCCAAGATCACAGTGAGAAGGAGTGCTATTACTGTGGGAAGAAGGGTCACATTCAAGCGAGATGTCATGAATTGAGGGAGGACTTGAAAAGGTTCAAGGAGGCATCTCGAAGCAAGGATGATAGTGACTCCCATACTAATGTGGTCTGCGATGTAGGTGATGGCAATGTTTACCTTGCAATGCATGAGGAAGTTGAGAAATCTAAGTGGGTGATGGATAGCGCTGCCTCGATGCACATATGTTGAGATCAAGCCATGTTTGACACCTTGAACACTAATGGAGAGTTTGGTCACTTCAACTTAGCTAACGGCGAGAAGTTGAAGGTTGAAGGTTCTCGAAGCATAAGGATGATGCTTCATAATGGTACACGCCACATTCTCCATAATGTGAGGTACGTGCCTTCGAGTAAAGCTAATGTCATCTCGTTGGGTGTATTGATATTAGATGGATGTAACTATTTTGGCACAAATAAGTGGTGCAAGGTGTTTAAGGGAAGATGCTTGATCATGAGAGGACGAAAAAATGAGAAGAATGTTTGCTTCTTGGAAGGCAGTGTAGTGCAAAGAAGAAGCAACAGAGGAGTCAAGGAAAAGAAGGTGAAATTTTCGGAGATCGTCGAAATATTTGGAAATATGAATTAAAGGAGGAATTGTTAGGATGTAATTCATTATTTCCAAATACTTTGTAAAATCCTAGAGAATTCTAGAACTATGTAGAGATGAGTAGAATTCTCTAGAATAGTGTAAAGTTTTCTAGAGAAGTGTACAACTCTCTTGAATCTTGTAGAAAAGTGTAAAATCCTCTAGAATCTTTTAGGGATGTGTGGAACCTTTCGGAAGCTTATGGAAGAGTATGGAAGGAGATGGAAGAGTATGGAAGCCTATGAAAGGATATGAAAGAGAGTGGAAGAATGTAGATGTTCCTAGAATGTGTAGAGTATTTTAGAGAATCATTCTCCACCGTAGGATAGAATTAATTTCCACCGTTCATTGAGGAGGTGGAGTAGTATAAATAGGAGTAGGAGGCTTCCTAACTAATCAATGGAATGAGAGAAGAGAAGAAAAAGAAGAGATAGAGAGAAAGGCTTCTCATAAGTGAGGAAGAGTGAAGTAGTCCCAATTAGAAAGAGTGGAGTGAGAGATACTCGTTCCTTTGTAAACTTCTCTTGTACATTTCAATAAAGACTATTTATTTTGAGTGAGTCTTTGTGTCTTGAGTGGGGTGAGTGTACAAGAGTTCTTTTAGCTCGTGATCCTGGTAAAGGTTTAGCTGTCGTATTTTCCCAACAACATATAGGGGCGGAGACAGAAAATTTGGTAAGTGAGGACAATATAAGAAATGACAAATTTTTTTTTAAGGTTTGGTTTAATTTGTAGGTAGATTAATTTTTTTATGAGGTCAATTTCTAACTTTAATGGGGACATATATTAAAAATATATCTAATTGTTAAAGAAAAATAAAATTAAGCAGGGACAATTACATTTGGCTCTGCCACTAGTGATAGGCATGTGATCGATGATCAATGGGCGTATTATAGCCAAATTGATAGGGTTATTAGAAAGCGACTGACCCATCAGAAAGTGGGATACGATAATCCAATGTTAATATGCATGGGTACTGGCTGAAAGATCCTTCTTCTTTGCATTTATTACGACTTTTTCTTCACGAGTCTTGGAACTGGATGATCGCTCGCGTCTCCTACAAATCGAGTGTAGGATCTCTCGGATGAAATTGTGCTTTACCCTGTTGATCTTTTTGACCTGCTTTCAAGACAATGGGGCGGGGAGGGGCGTGGGGCGTACACCCCTGTTTTGGCCTATGTCGCCGCATGTTTGGAGGTGAGGTGCGAGTGCCTGGGCGACGTGGCCCACTCTGATTGGGCCACATCGCCTAATCAGCATTTTCTTTTTCAAAAAAATTGATAAAAATTTAAAACAAAATCAGAAAAAATTAGGAAAAAAATATGAAAATTTATTTTTACAATTTCCAACTTTTCTATTTGAATAAATATTTTTTAATTTTTTGATAATTTTATCCAAAAAATTAGACTTTTTGGATTAAAAAATTGTAAAAACAATATTTGTACAGTTTTGCAATATTATGTTTGATATATATATAATGTTTTTCATAATTTTATAAAATTAGTTTAGTCCAATAATCTCATTTGTATTGTTTAAATTATGATATTTAAGGTAAATTATGTAATTTGATATAAATTATGTATTTTTATGTAATTTGTATGTAATTTGATATAAATTTGTATTTTTATGTAGTTTTTATGTAATTTGATGTTAATTTTTTATTTTTATGTAGTTTTTATGTAAATTGATATAAATTATATATTTCTATTAATTTTTATATAATTTTTATGTTATTTGATAACCTAACCTTTAAACCATAAACCTTTTAAAACCTAACCCTTAAACCCTAAACCCTTTAAAACGTAACCCTTAAACTCTAAATCCTTTAAAACTTAACTCTTAAACCCTTGATAACCCTAAACTATTGTTATGTAATTTTTATAAATTCTGTATTTTAATATAAATTATGGAATGTAATATAATTTTATGTAAATTATAAACTCTAAACCCTAACCCTAACCCTAACCCTTACCCTTACTCTAACCATTACCATAAACTCTAACCATACAATTATAATTACAACATTTGTAATTGGAATTATTATTTGTAATTGAAAAAATTTATGTAATTGTGTAATTTGACTTTACATGTGTTGTAAAAAATTCTAATTAGTTTGGGATTAATTTAAGAATCAAGCGATTTATGTTTTCTAAATTATGTAATTTTTTGTCAATTTCTCATGTAATATATTTCAAATTTAATAAAATTTTCATTTCGCAAAATTTAGTGCTTCAAAATTAAATTTAGCATTTTCGAAGTTACGCGAATCAATATTTGAGTTTAATACAGTTAGCTGAATTTTAGAAAACTGAGTTGAATAAAAAAACTGACGTAGCGTCCAAGGTGTGGCACTGCAGCGAAGGCACCACTATGGGCTGAAAATTGAGAGCATATGTGCGATTGACGTGGTGTCCAGGGCGTACACTATAGCAGGGGCGTGAATGCAGATGGTCTTAAGATGGTCGATAAATATACGTATCTAGACTCCAACTCTCTCAGAAAACCTCTTCATCTATTCATAAAGAAAATCGTTAGTTTCTATGGCACGGTAGACTCAATGTTTCTACCTACGGAGAGTGTCTTGTGATAGTTCTCGCGTGATTTTCTGCAGGTATCTCATCTTCATGTATTTTTCATGTTTTTATACGTATACATGTATCTATCTAAATCTATAGTCCAAGAACTGTTAGTCATCGAATCTATATTATAAAAAACTTACTTCGTCGTAGATAAGATCCCTATTGATGATAGATTCTCGAGAAAAGTACTCGCTAAAAAATTATATCTAATTTTTTTTTCAATAATTCATAACTGCTCATGATGGGATATTATATCTGAGATGCCTAATCCGGTGGTTAAATAATTGGCTTTTTTTTTTGAAAAGTAATGTATATAAAATTCCAAGAAGTTGAATTACAGAGATTCGGAAAAGAGGGTCCAAAGAAAAAAAACAACCGCCCGGCCTCGTCAAAAAACTCCACCAAGGAAAAACCCAGAGGGCAAAAACCGAGATAAAGAACAAGAGCACCGGGCAAAGTTGAAGGAACACCTTGCATCCGAAGAACCATGAAAAAATACATCAAAGGGGAGGAATCCCGTAAGGGAACCCAAGCCCAAAACAAACCTATACAAGAAAAAACTAATACCCCGTCTCAAGAGAGATGTCCCCCATACACCCTTATTAATCCAGGGAATAAGCTGCTACACAGAACCAGACAAACCCGACCAACAAGTCCACTCAGAGAAAGTTATATGAACCATGATAAACAAACGATGCGAACTTACAGCTTGCTAGTCAAAGATGAACATATTCCTTTGAATCCAACAGTTGGCTGCAAAATAATCAGCAGAAACCAGAAAAGCACACCCTATGACCTACCCATCACTTTGTAGTGCTTCCTTTGTCGTAAAGCAAAGTTGCACCTGCCGGCCTCGTTAAAAACCTTTTTGGTAAATTGACCCCTCATTAAATAATTGGCTTTCAAGAGAAAGAAAGGTGGTTGAACAATTGTCTTGGGGAGCACAAGTTAGAAATGAAAAGAAAGACATGTCTCTGTTTGCCTGTGGGTTAGCACCCGAAAAGAAATGTCGTCAATAGTTCATATGGACCTTGCTTGTTTGGGGTGGGCCAATATATGATGTTGCAACTACTAAGGAAGTTCGAAGCTGGGCCCATTTGTTGGCAAGCCAGCATCTGACGTGGCAATAACAAGGATTGTATTATTCTGTCTTCTTTGGTATACATATTTCAGTTTGGCCATTTCGTAGAAAGTAACTAAAATATGCGGAGTTTGTATAGTATATTGTGCAATAATTGATTATGATATAAAATAATTAGTCTAACGTAACAAAGTATTTACAAGTTTAGAGTTTAAATTTTAAATTTTAATAAATATAATTATATCGTATAAAAATATCTAAAAGTTTATTGAGTCTCACATGATTAAACAATAACTGATATATGAGTCACTACGTTTAAAGTTATAAAAATTCAATGATATTTAACAACATTGTATTTTTTAACTTTAAATTGAAAAATGTTAGTTAAATTTAGTACTAAAATATACGCTCTGTTAGAAGTGTACAATGATACGCGACGAATGAAAAGACCGTTCACGCACGTGGTCCGATATCGATTTGCATGTGCAGGTGCCTCGCTACATTCTGCAATCGATAGTCCCAACTTCTTTCTTTAGAGGCAGACATAATAATTATAAAAATAATCTTGTTGAAAATTAGTTGCAGAATTTCTCGAGTACGTGGCTGGAAAGAAAGAGCTTACATTTCTTTCAAATTGAAGATAAACTACTATTTTAGTCCAAGAGCAGTACAGGAAAAGAAGTTATATGAGATGCATGTGCTTCTTGCTTTAGCCCAATCCTATTCTAATCTTCAAAATCTTAAAAAGTAGGTCCGATTCCCTTTACTTTTGGCTCCTAAAATCGTGGGCTGTTGCGTAATTCTTTTGCGAGTAATGTTTTTTAAATATAAATATTTTGATTTTATTCCTCCGTTTCACAATTACAAAGCGAGACATAAAATTACATAAAAAAGAGAAGAAAAAAATATAGAACAACAACATAATTACACAAGTAATGAAATCAAATTAATTTCTATATTTAATTTTGATATTGTTAGGATTTAATTTTTTTTAATTTGGATTTTGAGTTCGAATTAAGCTTTTTCAAGTTGTTTGGTGTCATATTCAAGTATGATATCGTGTTGCGTTAGATTTTAATTAATTTATGGGTTGGTCTTTTATTTGAGAATATGAAAAATGGGAGGAAGAAGAAGAAATAATAGTTTGTTTTTCATTAAAAATGATACTTTTTACATTTCAGATGATTTTTTTTTGTTTAAAACAAACTCCAATTTGAAGACCATAGATTGTAAAATATAGTTTTATAAAAAAATAGAAATGATTTCATACATTATCATAATTTACAAAAATCAACTATTAAATACACCATACTTGATAGGTCTAGAGTAATTTTCCGTTAATTAATCATCTCGTAGAAAATCTAAGTAAATAAACATAATTTCTCCTAGGCTGGAGCGGTCAAAAATAGACGGAAGAACATAAGAACAATTCTCTGCTTTTTACCTGCATGGAAAATAACCTGTCGGTTCAACCCGCATTGAAGAATTAACGGACAGCAATTTCTGGCTTTTCCACTTTCTTCACCTCCGCAATTAGAGGAGCCACCATAAGCCAGCAAGCTAAGCTAATTGAATAATTCTATAATAACCTAATTCAACTCATAACAGTTTGGTCCAATATGCTATTTCCACTTGCATTTTCAGTTTTATGTTCCCTCGTATATACAAAAAAAAAAAATCTACTAAATAAAGTTTGAAGTGCTTGAATTCAATTATGGGTTTAAGTATTAATAAGTTATTCTATCTGCTATGTGAAATAATTTTTCAGAAATAATATTGTAGGACTTATTAATTGGACTAGTTTCTTGACTTCCGGTTTGTCCTCATCTATGTTAGCTTTACTGTTTAAGATTTTGTGTACGAATCTTTTAAAATTTTCGCGTCCATGCTGGTATATTAATAAATAAATAGACAACGAATGTAGAAACGAGTACACGAAATGGAAACCGAGAATAATTAATAAACAACCATATATAAATCAACACATCTGCACTTGTTTTCTCTAGGCCCATAAGATTCTCAACACAGAATCTACGCATGCCTCTAAAGAGCAACAGGCCGAGGTTGTAACCATCATCATTAAAAAGAAAATAACTTGGGAGAGAAGAATTAAGCCAGAAGGTAATCTAACACTATTAAAAGACTAATTACCCTGGCGTAACTTTTTCGTTCCTCCCATCCCTTTCCACATATTTTTTTTTTCAAATTAAAAAAACGACTAATTTAATTTAAACTGCAATGTATTAGTCGTTTTCAAATATATTTAACCATAAATTGAGCGGGAATAATCAGCAACGGGCACCCTTCTTGCAGCCAAGTGCACCCGCACCCGTCGTAATCGAACCAACGAGAGAAGATGGCCTTGCACCTAAACTTGAAGCCTTGGCGTAACTTGACGAGGCTCCGGCGCCGGAGGCCGTGAAATACGCGCCGTTTACCATTAAATCTCCCTCCGATCTCCAATTCCAATTCTTCCACTCGCTCTCGGGAGCATCCTCGTACTTTGTCACCTACAAAAAATAAATCAATATATTTTTATTTTCACTTATATCAATTGGGTTTGTCTATAAATAAAAATATTAAAAAATGCACGACGATAAAAAAAAACAGAAATTTGTATTAAGAATTGAATAATTTTGTATTCTATTTAGAACAATTTTATCGAGCTATGTGATTTTACCTCTTTACTATTTGTATTGTCAGGTGCAACAAATCTGTTTCCCTGACTATTGATGGTGGGAGCTGCACTTCCCCCAATTGCATACATTTCCCAATGCGTATAGTCGTTGTTGACCACATGGAAATACCCGTGCCTGCACCTGCAATAATTCAAAACCATACAATTTGAACATTAGAAAAAAAAATTAGAAAAGTTATTAATTTAATAATTTTCAATAACATTATGTCACCTAAAAGTCAAATGACTCAAATCAAAAGATATTTAAATAAACTTAGAATATGAGTATTTGAAAAACAATTACCTGGGCATTCTTTGGACAAGACCTTCACCAAAGTGATTAAAGGCAATAGTAACTTGCATCCCTTTGTCCTGAGTATAGGTATCACTGTGACCCAAGAGCATGACTTTATCGTGGTGGGTCATGTAATTGTTGGAAATGGTAATCGCCGTGGACCCATGTATCGCGTCAACCAACCCATCGTTGCAATTGGACAACGAGTTGTGGTCCACCCACACGTGGCTCCCTCCGAAGATCGACACGCCATCGCCGTCCGATATCGTTCTCCACCCGAAGTGCGATGGGGAGTCCCGCACCATAGCGTTACCCCCTTGCTTGCAGTCGTGTATGTGAAGCCCATGTATAATGATGTTGGTTACGTACTGTATGGTAATGCATGGACCACCAGCAATATGGACACTAGCACCTCTACCATCAATTGTCTTAAAAGAGTTCATTATTAGTTCCTCCTTCAATTGGATGGTCATGTCCCGGGCGAAAATGATCCACAACGGCTCATCCTGGATCACCGCATAGCGAAGGGTCCCGGGTTTCGGAGTCACAACATCATTGTCGCTCGGGTCCGTCACCACGTAAATTTTCCCGTCCCTCCCGCCGATGGCATTCTTCCCGAACCCTATCGCGCAATTCGCAAGTTGCTGGCGGTTCTTCTCCCAATTCGGATCGCACCGCCAGCAGTCGTCGATGGGGTTCCCAGTTGTGCACGAGAGATACCCTAATTTCCTCCTAGATGCATTGATTGCCCTGCCAAAAAAAGGAAATAAAATGTGACGCAATTTTGTTAGCACATTGTCATTGTGGTACTTGGGCCCCAATTGGTACAAATTGTGGGATACTTAATTAAACTACCTGTGGACTTCCTGAACTACAAGTTCGGGGTCGTGAACTGTGGAGCAGGAAATGAGCGTTGGGGTGAGGAGAGAGAGGAGGAGAAGTAGGGAACAAATTAGAAGATTTGCCATTTGGCTCCTAATTTGAAGAGAGACCAATAAATTTGAAGACAGAGGGAGGGAGGATAGTTGGGGGGAAATTCGAGTCCGGAATGGAGGGTATTTAAAGGCGCCTCAGAGCCCGGGCTCGTTGGGAGTAATTGACATTGGGCCCTACGTGGGGCCCACAGTGGGCCGCCTCGTGATTTCTGGATTTGCGGGATTCTCCCTCGTTGGAAGTTAGTTTCGCCCGTCATGGAAGGCATTGTAGAGATTTTTTTTCCTAAAAGAAACATTGGAGTACAATGTAGATATAAAAGTAACGATTGCAGTGATAAATATTATCGTACACTCCACAAGACCACAACCACATAATTTAATCGTTGATCAGAGTTATTGATCGTCTCGGTCCAAACAATATTTTTTGTTAAGTAAATTTGTGTACTGATCATTATTCAGACATAGTTAATTCTCAACTCATGATTCTCATTCTTTATACCATTTGAGCAAGTATTCATCGATGTCTTGGTCTGAACATTATCTCAAAGAGCTTGATAAACCTTCATATTTGATATAATATATGCCAGAATTCAGACAAACATGACAATGATCATTGAAGATACTCAGGATAAAAGCCATTTTCAAACTGGATTTTTTCTCCGAGGAAAAGGATAATGCAGAATATTTCCGAGGAAAATTATTGATTGTCCCATGATCATCTAGGCACTGGGTGAGCTAGGAGTCACGAGTCACGACGGGTAATAATCATTTCAGGCTCACATGGGTTGGTGGTGAACTTCGAGACCATACAATTGTTTAGTCAATTTTCCCCCTAGTTTCTGTCTGATATGGTATGTTTTAAAAAAGAGAGTCATGTTATTGCTTTTCGAAAGAGATCACGTTCGGTTATTATAGTCTTTTTTTTTTTTGGTGAATTGGAGGGCAACGCCCTATATATTAAGGAAAATGGCCAAATACAACCTTACTCGGTGTAAGGACCCCTCTCGGCCTCTTGTGAGGTTGCGACCGCCGGCCTCATTAAACCCCTACCACAAGAAAACCCGTGGGAAAAACCCGTGGGAGGGGAAGAGTACCTCGGGGTGGAAATCTCCCCCCTTGACGTTTGGGATATCGCAATATTTGTCCTTACACTGTCAGCTATAACATCTTCATTACTCACAGCAGTACTAACAGTGATCAATCTAGGAAAAGCAACATCACTAATATCATCAAGAATAAGCTGTCGGATAGAGGCAGGCGGATCAGTAAAAACGTGGCATCCGAAGGGTATGTCAAAACCCATATTGGCCAGATGGTCTGCACATCTGTTGGCTTCTCTATAGACATGAATAACACGCACCTGTATTCCACCCTGCAATTCCTGTAATATTTGTACTAAAAGTGGGTTCAGGTTATCACCTGTCATCGCATGCTGATTCAGGTATCCTTCAACAATTTTTGAGTCGGTTTCTAGGACAATATTATTGAAACCGAGTTGTCGTGCACATCGTAGGCCATGTAAAACTCCCCACAATTCAGCCTCTATACTGGAGCACTGCCCAATATTGCTGCTAAAACCAGCCTTCCAATTGCCTGAACTATCCCTGAAAATTCCTCCTGCTGCTGCACGTTTGATAGATGCTCGCATAGCCCCATCCGTATTGAGTTTTATCCAGTTACCCGCAGGTTTCTCCCATCCAATAAGTACCTCACATCTGGTTGAATTGATCTTTAGCCTGTTCGTAGCTCTTATGCTCTCCTGAATCAGATTATGTCTGTTGATTATTTTAATCCAAGATTGAACAGGTTCTCGTCCATCCTCTCCCCACACAATCTGATTCCGACCTTCCCAAATGGCATTAATAGCAACAAGGAAAATGGACATCCAATTACCACTCTTAGCCAGATTAAAACGAAACCATCCATCAAGGTGACAAGAGAAAAAGTCAGAACAATTAACTCCAGAGTCCCTGAGAAGATTGGTCCAAACATTTTTGATTTTATTGCAGTCCCGTAATGCATGAAGGATCGTTTCTTCCCTTACCAAGCAGCATGGGCAACTCCCAATTTGTGTCATATGTCGATGCACTCTCATAGCATTAGTAAGAAGACGTCCATGTGAGGCTAACCAAGCAATTCGCTTTAGCCGTTGGGGCCCTTGCCACCTCCACAAAGCTTCCCATATATTGGCTCTATTGCTGTTCGGATTTGGCTGAAGTAAGCTGTAGGCTGATCGAGTACTAAATTTCCCAGTCGGAGTACCAGCCCAGAAAAAGCTATCCGGGTTGCCATTCGGTGTAGGTACGGGAGTGCCTGCAAGTTGAAGAGCTATATCATCAGTCAAATAGGCATTTAATAATTCCCAGTTCCAAACCTGGTTCTGATCCACAGCCTCACAAACAGTCATGTTGGTAATGGACTCAGGAATTGGAGTGTCGACCACTTCACGAATACTTGTAATATTGCCCAACCAGGCATCATCCCAGAACCTTATAGAAGATCCTTATTATAGTCTTTATCTCTTAGATTGGCCGTCAGGTCAGATATGCATGTTTGTTGTTTAAGTACAACATTGTCTAACTATATTTACAACTGATTTTTTTAATATGAGTTTTTTGTATTTAAAATAAAATTATCTTAACTGAATCTAAATAACTTATCTCTTGAATGATTTTTTGGTATTGGGTTAGTTTAATTATTATGATTTTCTCTTTTAAATCAAATTCAAACTTGGGGGAAAAAAATCAAATAAAAGTTTATTTAATATTTTTAAACAAGAATAATGGACTCTAAATATACGTTAAGGTCAAATGGTAAATAGTCAATTGAGGGCGGGATAAAGTCAATTTCAAATATCAACGGGTGAGTACAAAAGTGATTTTCTCATTTAGCAAATGAGAATTTGTCAAATATGCAACTAGATTGTGTGTCATCCAATTTCAGAAACTTTAACCATTAACCAGCAGGTCAAATACATTAGTCACCGTGATTATAAATTGTGACATCAATTAATATATGTTCGAAGAATGGCACAATCTTGAATGACAATTAATAATATAAAATAGTATATTTCATAATTTTTAGTATCAATTTGTTATCTTAACGAAAAATAACATAATTTATTATTAAGTACCCATAACCCATGTCAGAAATTACTAGTAGAAAGGCACAATTTGCGGCACGTCCCAAGGAAAAAGTTTGTATATACGAGCAATTGAGTCAACAATTCCGTAATTCGCTAACGAGAAAAGATGGGACAAGTTTTATATTGGACGAGACCTGCGCCAAATATACGTAGACAAAACCATGATTCTAGCATCTGGGGATATGAAAAAGGTAAGAAACGATTTTTGGTCGTTGTCTTCTCCGGTGCAGCTTTTCTTGTCTTTCCAGAAAATGGCAGAGCGTTTGACTTGCGTTTTCATTGGCTCAAAATTACAGTAAAGCGTCGTCGGAATGTTTAGGATATAAAATTTCATCAAAAAAAATAAAACAACTTTTTTCATACAACTTCAAATGGTCATTTGGGAGTTTTTATGTTTGTTAAAACATTTAGTTCGCCAACGTATTATGATACAAGTTCATATGGACTACAGGTCTACAGCAATATACTACTATGTCTCATATGAATTTCATTTTTTATTCGGAACTTTAAAGTTAACAATAAATAATGCAGTAATACTAACATAAAAAAATTTAACAGCAAAACTATTGCATGATGACTACGTCTGATAACCATTGCAAAATACTACTAAGTTCAAATTTTGATTTTCAGTTCTTACCTTTAGTGAAGTGGGTCGGAAAGTCCTTAACATTATGATTTTCACATGGTTCATTATATGATCACTTTGTTATTGAAAAGTGAATCTTAGCCATTTCTTACGCAAAGTTACTTCTTACAAGAACACCATCATAGTGAAATCAAATTCCTTAATAATCCAAAATATAGTGTAGCATATGGATTAGGGGCACATCCATGCATATTATAGAAATGTAGTTATGTATTCTTGAAAATTTGAAAAGCAAATATAATTTTTTTTATCAGGTGTAACTGAATTCTGGAGTGGTTATTTCATTTTTGATATAAAATATTGCCGTTTTCTCTTGTGATCATACAATCAAGGTTCAATGTACTTTTTTATGAATGGTAAAATTCAATAATCAAAAGCTAGAAAATTGTCGGCACAATGAAGTATCAAGGTCAGCAATTTCGTTTGATTCATGACCACCACCAAGAGACAATGTATACCCTACAGCACTAATATTGAAATTTTTTTTGGTTAACTAACTTGCTAATTAGTTATATTTGTATCACTTGTGACTCAATATTAACCGTTAATTGGGACAGGCAAATACAATTCCAATTAACTAACTTACAGAGCTTTGTTCCCCGAGAAACATTATTTGATATATTCAACTTATAACAGCAGATGAAACTAATACAAGACCAACGAAATTGTAAGGCACCGACGATACAGTAGGTAGGAGTTTCTTTTAATTTTACGTGGAATTAGGTGCAAGTTGTTGAAAGCTATAGGTTAGTCCTATGCGCGATTGCCACGGTATTTCCAATCTGTGCACAATCGTCAACCAATAAAACAATTTTGCGAGCCCCATATTTTATTTGATGCACATCAGGCACTATGACCGATATTTGTTTGATATGAATTGATATCTCCAAACTTACTACATTGGGTAATTCAGGTTTACATTAATAATACATACCAAATAGTTCTTTTAACAAATCTGTAATATTATTACGTTTTTATTGACTCAAATTTGAGATATTAACTTAGAAAAATTCAATCACAATTGATGCATTTGCTTGTCGGTACCGGCGGTTTATTGTTCGGTTCCATGTAGTACGCAATACCTCCATCGAGTATTAGACCTTCCGTCTCTTTAGAAGAATAGTAATAAAAAGTTCCATATAGAACTGTGCTCGCGTCACGATTCTTTTCTTTGTTATTACTAAATTCGCCGAAATAGGTTAGGTGAAAAAGGCAAGAGCTAGGAGTCAAAGACATAGTTATGAGCCTACATTTTCGTTGGGTTTCAACAGTATAGGAGTTTTTTCCTCTACTCTTTTTGGTTTGGAAACGAATGTTTTGTAGGATAAAAAAGGGTTAGTTGGAAAATTGACTTTGTAATTTTCATTTAATTTCCTGAATGATCATGTTATGAGATCACATTCGTATTCCATCATGTGAGTTACTTCTTCATGTCAAAACTGACATTTTGCAAAAACCAACCTAGCTCGGACCATCGACTTGAGCAAACACGGTCTGATGACCGGATCCGTACAGACATGATAGAATGCTCGGATGGGAACAACTTTCAAAAACATGGCTGGACACTCGAATGATCTCCTTACACAGACATGGTTGGATTCTCGAGTGTTCGGATAGTCGAATTAGATAGACATGGTTGGATACTCTAATGGTCGACTCGGATTGAAAGTGCAAATGGTCGATTTAGAATACTCGAATGGTGCATGAATTGGTTGTCGGAAGGTTAACATGGTTGTACATGGCCGTAGCCAAGTACATAAGATGTCATATGGTGCAAAGTAGATGATGCACTTCATGCTAGTATATCCGCTATAAGCACGTAATACTCTTTTGTGGCCCTTTCGGTAATGTGGCACTTGGTACATTATTAAAAATGGTAACAATTCTTTCTTATATGAATCGTTTTATGCATTAAATTCACCAAAATTGATGATATATTTATTGTCGAATTCGAATTCGTAGTATTTAAGCTCACATTCTATGTTCATGCCATATAACCATTCCAAAATTTTCTAAACCAATCTCTCTTTCCATTCTATCAAAACTTCAGTTCCTTGACCAATTACCGCCTACTAGCTACAGTCATTTATTAACCTACAGTAAAGAAAGTATGTTTTTATAGGAAAAATTATATTGGTCCCATATGATAATTACATCTAGTGTATTTTTAAGTAAAAAAATCTCTTATAAATACACAGTAAAGAAAATAGAAAACATGTCATTTCGATTCTTGTAAAACTTTACTGGGGAAAATAGTGAAACTGCAGACAATTTATTTCTAAAGGTCCATGATGCGAGTCATTATCCCATAATCCATTACAAGCCGGCACAAAATCTCCCTCGTGACATTAGCACATGCTTTTGCCCTAAACATTAAACTTATCAATCGGCTTTGTAGGGCCCCATAATTTGTTTTTCCCTCTCTCGATTGCTTTTTTTAAAGAATCAACAATATTATCTTAAATCCTTCTAGTATAAAACGAAATAACAGTTGTGAATGTCATTATTTAATGTTTTGATGGTTCAACTTTGAAATTGTACTTGACAAAATATCGTAAACTATTAAGGATATTTCATTAATGGATTTTAAATATTGCAATGAAAAGTCTATTACGAGAAAAATTATCGGTAAATAAAACTCGACAATATGCTTTTTTTTCTTCAGCAAACTTCGACCTAACCGAAATTAGTTCCTCTGTTGTAGTATCGGTTGTCGTCGAAACGTTAACAAGCAACTGGACCATAAAAGATGCCGCAATGCCCGAAGCTATGTGGATGACTTTTTGGCGCCATGAAGCATCTTCTACTTGCGGGAAAGCAACTTCCTCACATGGGCTTGCTACAATTGTTATTGTTAGTACTCGTGCGCCATTCGTCTATTATCTAATAAATCAAGTTGGATGAACAGTCAATTGAAAGATAATTTATTGACTTTCTTGATAAGAAACCTATTCCATAAATAAGCCGCCGGCTTTTGTTGGCCTATTTCTATTTTTTATTAATCATAGTCATTAGGAATATAGATAGTAAATATTAGATCATAATATGAGAAGAAAAGGCTATTGTACATTAAGTAATTTTTTTAGTTAATATTGTATATCAAATACTTTGACATATGCTTTATAAATGTTGACAATCAATTTTTAAAAGAGTATTGTTAACCAAAAAAATCATTGAAAAAGCTTTATATGATATGAAGTAGATTTTTAATTATCATCGTTAGTTTATAATCGTAATAAATTTAGTAGGTATGATACATAATCAATATCTTGAACTATTGGATGAATATAAAATTATGGCACTATATTAGAACATGTTTCCTGGAAAAAATTATGGGCAAACTTTAAATGGATGACTTTGTTAGAAGTACAGTATTACATTCGAATAATTGAGAAATTCGTGACTCGGCACAGCCAATGAATAACTCGAGATTAGTCAGATTTTTCGATAGACCTCTTCAATTTACACAACGAACAAATTTCATTTTCAGGGGGGAAAGGCGAAATAGATAACGACATGGGAAGGTCGTTAAAAGGAGCATCGTCCAAGGCACAGCCATGTTCACTGGTTACCATTTTGGCTAATTAGCTTTCAAATTTAATGGAGGATGGGACATTGCGAGATGGCTAACGAAAATAACTTAACAACTTCTCTCGCACCAATCGAACACGTGGTCCTCGCTCGTCCTGCCACGTGGATGAGCTCAGATTCCATCCGATTGTTGTTTTGACTTTTTTTTGAATTAAAATCGAAAAGGCTAGTTAAATAGCAAAGTATTTGACAAAAAAATGGCAACACATAGTTCCTAGCTTGCGCGACCGCCTAGTTGCTGGATACAACTTTAACCACTTTGACGTCGCCAAACATTGGTCTAGTTAACATGCTACAAAGATAAATACATAAAAATGATAAATAATTTTTTATGTGTAGAATTTCTTACTCATTGGTCAATAAATCTCCACTTTTTCCACAGCCACACCAAGCAAAATCTCCACATCTTTCTTGTACTGTCATAACAAAAGGATATAATCATAAAATTCAACATAAGAGATGCATCATTTATAAATTTCTAAGATACGTTTCCTTCATTTTTAAGGTTTGTTTGCTTGCTGTAACAAAATTTAGAGAAATAACTAACTTTTCCGTATTTTTTCATATATGGATACTTTCTTGTCAACATATTTTACATCGAATTTTTTTTTCTTCCAAAAGTCAACATATTATAACAAGTATTAACAACCGATAACGATTCATTTCAATTACTAACGACCCATAGTTGAATCTAATTTTAAAAATCTTTTTTCCGAGTAGATACTTTTAAAAATAACCATAGACTCGGGCCTTATTATCGAATTATTATTCTGATGGGCCGAAGGTTCACCATGCTCAGTTATCTGATAGAGATACTATGAGAGGCCCAAAATGACACCTGGGACGGATAAGTTGTTTTATTATCAAAAGAGGCCCATTCTCTTTTCATGGGGGGCCCAATCACAAACAAGCGGAAGAAGCTGACGGAAGAAAGACGTTAGTCTACACACACTCCCACACAAAAGACAAGTGAAAAGAAACGGTTGGCTTCCCGGAGATGGTGATGGAGACGAACGACGTCGTAACGGTCTTATGCCCAAAGCTGGTCATAAACCGGAATGAGTCGGCGCTCCAGTGGCTAATCGGATCCCCGTTTCTCCCTCCCCTAACGATCATCTCCACCGTCCGATGCATCCACTCTTCATCCAACGGCTCCCCTGACCTCCTCAAAGAATCAGGTCCTAATCTCTATCTTCCTCTCTTCCTTTAAACCCTAATTCTCAGTTCCTTACTTTTTTTTTATTGTGTCCTTGTAGAGGATATTCGTGTTCTTCTGCCGAAAGGATTCGAAGTGATCGGGGGGTTGATGACTTACGTGAGCTCCAACTCAGAGGAGGAGGCGGCGCGGGAGGTGATCGGAGCGGTTTGCGAGCTGAGGAAGCTGCTTGCTGATGGAGCGGGGATGGAGAGTTGCGTGACGGTTGGGGCGGTTTTGGGGTCCGGAGATGGAGAAGTTCGGTTCTTCGTTTCAAGGAGTGGGAGTTCGGGTGGGGTCGAGCGCGTGGGGTCTTCTGTGGGACGGGATGATCATATTGGGAAGTCTGCTTGGGAGAGAGGCTGCTTACTGCGGTGCGAGGTACCAGTGAAGTTGCCTGTCTATGTTCCGGTGAATGACTCGTCAGGTGATGGATACGTTGTTGAATTTACATGTATTGTTCATTTCAGAAGTTGACGAGTGGACTGCCATGGCTTTTGGGCCTCCGATATGGAACTGTTGGTTGAATTATGTTGTTTAAGAGCGTGTTAGACTTGCTAGATTGAGGACCATTTGAGGTGGAATTACAAACAATTTTGGGAAGTCGATAGGAGAAAGGGTTATGGAAGATTACCATGGTTTTCATTTTTGGGGGCTTCAATTAGTGAAGAGGTCAAAGGATGGATGATCAATGTTTGTTCTTGTTGGAATTAGTTTTGCGGAGAACATTGTTTTATCTTGGGTGCTCATCATCTGCAATTTGTCTCAGGTGTTGAAAAGATGTTTTCGCGTGCAACTGAAGCTGTTGCCGCTAAATTCAAAGATCCTCAGGCTATGTATTTGCTTGAAAGATTGAACGAAGTCTCCTCTGAATTATCTCCACCTATCATAATTCGTGGCAAGGAGTTGGATTTTAGCACAGATCTTAGGAATATCAAGCTTGTGGACGAGGAAACTCTTGTTCCTGGTGAAGGCGGTTTAACATGCGCACACTTTTGTTTCCAAAGTAAATCAGCCCCGGGAACACGTTCCGCAGAGGTAAACTCAGAGCATTTGAGATCCTTTTCCACATATCTGTATTTGCTTTCCTTAAATCTCTCCCATGGAGATGGTTGGCTGGCAATAAGGTTTTGTTATGCTTCCTCCAATTTGAAGTCTTTTGTCACAGAATTCTCTGACGTGCATTGCATAGTTTTCACTTCCTTCCCAATAATTTGATAAACTATATCTGCATAGAGTGCAGATGTACTCCAAGTCAGTGTTCTACTCAATGCATCCAGACAGTCAGCAAAATCAGAGGCTCCTGTAGCGGAATACTTCCCAGGTTATGTTTTATTTTTGAACCAGTGTGCACTATGCCATTGTGCTTTGGGAATTTTGTTGTTGTGCAGCTAATTCAGAGTTCAAATTTGTCTTTGTTTATCAGTTGAAGAAGCAAGACTAGCTATTGCCGATATTGATCTAGAGGTGTTATGCTACGCGGATAAAGGACTTCCCCTTAAGTATGCAATATCAAAGTTGATAATTCCTGCATTGGTTGACCAGCTAAATTCAATGAAGGGAACTATTTTGTGCAACCTTCTAACAAAGCAACCAAAGGTAATTCAATGTCTATTACCACTGTATTGCCCATTATCATAATTAGCACATTAGTGATGTCTGCAAAAAGGAAATGGCCAATGAGTCTAGAGTTGTTGAGTACTTCTTCTTAATCTCCGGACAAATAATATCCAAATTATAATTTATCGATGAGGCCAAGTGTCTCAAACATAATTTTTAATCTGTATGTACTTATGGTTCTATAACTAATCAGATCTACTTCTTTTCTTTCAGTTGCATGCATACCATTTCAATCCACCTGGATGGTTGCATCCATTAACAGCAATATACGAGCTCAATTTTGGGGAAACAGAGCAGAAACAAGGTAAACTGCAACTCTGGAAAGTAGTCCACTTCATGCCCTCCTCCTATACTTGGGATTGCGATGTGCTGTTTGGTGTTGTGATGAATGGGTTCTTTTTTTTAGGTATGAAAGAACTCATTCCGACTCTTTTAGCATATTAGTCAAAGTTTAGAAGCCGATATTTCTGGGTGATTTTTTTTGTGTAGGATGCAAACTCAATTCTTTTTAAATTTCAAAGAGGATATTAGGGAAGTACAAATAGACGAGGTAGTCATCTGCACTATATTTCAGTCTATGCTTTCATTTGGTGGTAGCAAACACACTCATGTCTTGTGCTTAATGTGCTCTTGATAACAAACACGCTTGACTCCCAATTGTTCACAAAGATTTGACCTTTTAACTTTGATTTATGCATTTTTTTGTGGGAACTTTGATTTATTCAGTTGAAATTAGAAGATCCCTACATTTGAGGCTGGGATTGCCTTCCGATCGTCCTCTTCTGAGAATTGCTAATGCTATGGAATTCTCTGTTCCCAAGGATAATTCTTGGAGCAACTCAAGAAGAAAAGGTAATTACGGTGTGAAAATCATACCATAAATCATTCTTCATCTATGGAGAAGCTCTCCTTTATCTATTCTTTTTATTTGCAGCTGCTCCTTGAATTATGGGTGCTAACACTTGGTAGAAATCTGTTGATGTAGGTGCTTTGCTCAGAGACGTACACCATGGGATTCCAAGTAGTGGTGGTTAGTGGCCATGTGTTTTATTTTCTATGTTTCTTGAAGCTTATTAGGTTCTTAGGTTTTCCGGTTATCAAACTTTTCACTTAAATAATTATTTTGCTGCAGTTTCCGGAGGAGTTGTCTCTTTAGTCCAGGGATCTTATGAGTATCATCACTATCTTCAAGATGGCTTTGATGACTCGGTAATTTAGAAGCACCTGTCTTGGTTTCTGTTGGCAGATTGTCTTTCCATGTTCCAGTTGTCTCTAGAATACAGTGAAACATTGGGTATTTACCACGGGTTGATTCTTAGAAGACAAGGAAGCATACATGTGTAGTCTTTGTCATTGCACTGAAAGATGCATTTGTCACGCAATAACTTCTACATTCTTTGCTAAGAGTAACATCGATTTTTCTCACATGTCTTACTAGGGATGGGGTTGTGCTTACCGTTCTCTGCAGACTATCATTTCATGGTTCAGACTCCAGTATTATACATCTATTGACGTGCCTTCTCATAGGTATGTTTGATCCCAAGTTCCCAACGTAATGTCTCAAAGATTGTTGCTTCTGATTGCACACTTTGAGTTAATTGTTGTATAGGAAGACTGCCAAAGGAAATAAAATTTCTTAATGGTCCCGGTGAATTAATTTTTTTATATCTGCTGAGAGCTTGATTGATGCTAAGAAGTCCTAGATTTTCTGCAGGGAGATACAACAGGCACTTGTGGAAATCGGTGATAAAGATCCTTCATTCATAGGATCTCGTGAATGGATTGGAGCTATTGAATTGAGCTTTGTTTTGGATAAACTTCTAGGTGTAAGTTGGCTATTCGACTTCTAATAGAGCTTCATCAGTTCTGATCCCTTTGTCTCTTTAATGTTGTTGCCAATACTGACATAACATGCTTTAAATTCAAATTCAAGCAATGAAATTAAGTTGCGTCATTCAAATCATGTTACACAGGCGACTTGCAAGATTATAAATGTTAGATCAGGGGCTGAGCTTCCAGAGAAATGTCGGGAGCTAGCGCTGCACTTTGAGACTCAAGGAACGCCTATCATGATCGGTAAGTTACAGCCTTTATGGCGTATATACTCTTTGGAACGTCAATAGTTGCATCTGTTTAGCCACAAAGCATGTTATCAGTTTCGCTTTCCTGCTCCAATTTTCGCTCCAAAGAAACACAAAATACCCATCTGCATTTTACGTCGATGCAGGTGGTGGAGTTCTAGCATACACTCTCTTGGGAGTCGATTACAACGAATCCAGTGGGGACTGTGCATTTCTGATCCTTGATCCTCATTATACCGGCACCGATGAGCTCAAGAAAATTGTAAATGGTGGATGGTGTGGATGGAAGAAGGCAGTCGATAGCAAGGGGAAGAACTTCTTCCTACATGACAAGTTCTACAATCTTTTGCTGCCGCAGAGACCAAACATGGTTTAGTTAGAAGTTCAACTTGCTTCTAACCAGTTGGGCTTTGCCCTTTCCATAGTAATGGTGAATTTATTTTCATCTATGCCAAAAGTTCTTACCAATTTTTAGTATTCGGGTCAAATTGACCTGGATTTTAAGAAGTAAATTCTAATTTATAACCAAATCCATTGTTTTTTAGTAAACAACTCGGAGATGGAACCGGGATTCCTCTGACTTATGGTCGGACCGTATTTTAAAACTATGACCAAATGCGGAACTTCAGTTTTGTATTAGTTTTAGAAAGTACATGATGAAAAATTATCGTTGTAACATTTAATAAAGAAAAGATTTCGGCATTTTGGTATCTCATCAATTAAGCCGAAGCTGGGAATTGAAGCAGCCACTCAACCGAACCAGAAAAAGACAAAATATACGACGAATGGAAGTAAAATAGATAGAGACGTCAAGATAATTAATTAAGTAAAGTTAACATGAAGGAAAAATTAAGATAGGTAAATGTGTCATAAATATATTTTTTTCCTGATAAAAAATAAGTGTTAGGATAAGATTTGGACAAATTTTTAAATCCTGTATGTACTCCTATCCATTTAACGAAACAAAAACAGAGAAAATGACATATGCATTAATATAGTTTGGTGAAAAATTTATAATATCTTCATCAAGATATTTAGTTCAAATATTTTAAAATACAACAATATCAGATAACAATTAAAAAAAAATTCGTCAGAAAAAATGGACAACTATCGATTCCACAATGAATTAGTAGACACGGAAGAATCCCAATTAAGTTGGTATAAACTAAAAACAGAACACTGGAAGCTCAGCGACACGTGGAAAGCTAAACGGATTATAATCCCCCGCCCCGAAAAGAAACCACCGCCCCCATAGGATGGTGACGTGTACACGTAACCATAGCCTCCCTATAAATAATTCTTCCCAGGAAACCCTTCTCCTTCTCTCCTATTTCCATCACTCTCTCTATCCTCTCTAACCACTTCCCTACCCGACCCGACCCAGATCCCCCGCCCGCAAACAAGAGCATATTACTATATATTTGCTTAACCGTTTTATCCTAAAATTTAAAGCTGACCCGGGTAAAATCTGCACCCGGACCCGGACCCGGGATAGGTACTTGATCTTTAAGGTTCGGATAGAATAGAGTAGTAGAATAGAAATCGAATCTTCTTCTTAGCTTCCTTAGTTTTGTCGTTTCTCCACTGTCCGCGACCCGTTTTACGGCGTCGGATCGGGGCTTGCGGTTTCGAGATCCCGATCCGAGATTCATTCGACCTCGCCAGGTGTCGTACTTCTCTTCCTTGTTTTTTTTTTTATTTCCTCTTCGTTTTTTTTTGGTTGGGATGTTCGGGAATAGAGAGAAGTGAAGCGGTTAGGGTTGCTTTCTTGTCGTTGTTTTTGTTGTTAGTTTGCGGTTCTATTGAATCATGTTAACGAAGCGATGCCGGTTTCTTTGGAATGATGTGTAGTTTGGACGAGTTGAAGATGGCGTCGAGTGAGGGGTTTCTGACGGAGGAGCAGAGGGAGATGCTGAAGATAGCTAGCTTGAATGCAGATATGTTGTCATCGTCTCCCAAGACCAAGACCTCCTTGTCGTCGTCCCCCAAGTCCCCTTCGTCGCTCCTCTCCGAGCATCTTCCCAAGGTCTCTGCTGTTGCAGGGAAGACCTCCTCCAACAACGCTGGTGGCGGTGGTGCTGCGAGGCACGTGCGCCGCTCCCACTCTGGGAAGTATGTACGCATTAAGAAAGGTGAGTCTCTGCTGGATTTCTTTTTTTATCGTGGTTTTGAGAAATATTGGTGAATCGTTTGTTTAGTGCCCGTTGTTCTGAACATAGCTGTGCATTGAGATTCTGATGTATTTCCCTCGTGCGGATTTCTTTTGCCATACTTATCTTGTAGTGGCTTAAGTAGCATAGCCGCCAGTAGGGATGTGTTTGGAAACATAGAAAACTTCAATTCCCTGCTTAGGATTTTGCAGCAATCTCCTAGTTGGTTCCCAATGTTCTTGATCTTGGATTTGAAATCCATCGTTTTCTGCTTGCTAACTTAGTGATATGCCATATTCAACTTTGTATTTATTGATATTAGTGTATATTCAATTGATCCTCTACGATGAATGGTATCAGATGGTGGTGGCGGCAAGGGAACATGGGGAAAGCTACTTGATACTGACGGTGAAGTCCATATTGATAAGAATGATCCAAATTATGACAGTGGAGAGGTACATATTTCTGTTGCTCTGTTGGTTTCACTTTCTAGTAATTTTGTATCTGTATAATCAATAGAGCGCTATAACGGGGAAACCACTCCTTCCTCTATGTTATATGGCTGTTAAACGCTAAAAGAGCGGTCTTGGTGGCCGCTATAGCGTCCAAATAGCGGTTTAGCTTGCCGCTATCTCAGCTATATGAGAAAATCCTTGCATGCCCCTAATTTTTTAATGTTTATTTAACTTATTGAGGGCATATAGGTAATTTTCCAGCTCATCAATTGACCCAATTAAAATAGGGATATCCATAATTTTTACTCATTCAACACTCTCTCTTCCCAACTCTTTCCAACATTTGGCTCGCCTTGGACAAAGAAGCACCTCTTTCTCCTGCTTTAAGATTATATTTACGTTTATTTAATACGCTTGTTATTTCGCTATACCGCTATCTCATTTTAAGGGATCGCCGTTACGCGACGCTATCCGAGATTGACAACAGAGTTTTGTATTACTATTACCGGTTAGTTAATCATGCCCTATTGTTTTGTGTGTAGGAACCTTATCAGCTGGTTGGTGCAGCTATCTCGGACCCATTAGATGAATACAAGAAGGCTGTTGTTGGCATCATTGAGGAGTATTTTAGTACTGCCGATGTTGATGATGCAGCATCTGATCTTAGAGAACTTGGATCAAGTGAATATCATCCATACTTCATCAAGCGGCTTGTTTCCATGGCCATGGATCGGCATGACAAGGAGAAGGAAATGGCTTCGGTTCTGTTATCGGCACTCTATGCTGATGTGATTAAGCCGTCCCATATAAGGGATGGATTTGTGATGCTGCTTGAATCTGCTGATGATCTTGCAGTGGATATACTAGATGCTGTGGACGTACTGGCTTTATTTGTGGCCCGTGCTGTTGTTGATGATATCCTTCCGCCTGCGTTTCTGACCAGAGCAAAGAAGACTCTCCCGGAATCTTCCAAGGGATATCTGGTCCTCCTAACTGCTGAGAAAAGCTATCTTTCGGCACCTCATCATGCTGAGCTTGTGGAGAGACGATGGGGTGGAAGTACTCATATTACTGTTGAAGAGGTGAAGAAAAAAATTACTGGTATCTTGAAGGAGTATGTTGAGAATGGAGATGCCTTTGAGGCCTGCAGATGCATAAGGGAGCTAGGAGTCTCGTTCTTTCATCATGAAGTTGTTAAAAGAGCTTTGGTCCTTGCAATGGAGATTCAAACTGCTGAGTCACTAATCCTGAAGCTGTTGAGGGAAGCTTCCGAGGAAGGTTTGATAAGTTCCAGCCAGATGATGAAGGGCTTTTCTCGTTTCGTTGAGAGCCTTGACGACCTTGCTTTAGATATTCCATCTGCAAAATCTATGTTCCAATCCCTTGTGCCCAAGGCAATCTCAGAAGGATGGCTTGATGCTTCATTTATGAAATTATCTGGTGAAAATGGAGAAGTACAAGCTGAAGATAAGAATGTGAGGCGCTACAAAGCTGAGGTTGTGACCATTATTCATGAATATTTCCTCTCTGATGACATACCTGAATTGGTTAGGAGCCTGGAAGATCTTGGCATGCCGGAGTTTAATCCAGTGTTCTTGAAAAAGCTTATAACGCTTGCCATGGACAGGAAAAACAGGGAAAAGGAAATGGCATCAGTACTGCTTTCAGCTATTCACGTGGAAATGTTCTCGACTGAAGACATAGTCAATGGCTTTGTGATGCTCTTGGAATCAGCTGAAGATACTGCCCTCGATATTCTGGATGCTTCCAATGAGCTTGCATTCTTTCTAGCCAGGGCCGTGATAGACGATGTCTTGGCCCCGCTAAATCTGGATGAGATAAGCAGCAGGCTACCTTCAACTTGCAGCGGTAGTGAAACTGTGCGCATGGCTCGATCTCTGGTTGCTGCACGCCACGCTGGCGAGAGGATATTGAGATGCTGGGGTGGTGGAACTGGGTGGGCAGTAGAGGATGCCAAGGACAAGATCGCGAAGCTCTTGGAGGAGTACGAAACTGGTGGAGATATTGTTGAGGCTTGCCAGTGTATCCGTGATCTCGGAATGCCTTTCTTCAGCCACGAGGTGGTCAAGAAAGCATTGGTCATGGCCATGGAAAAGAAAAATGACAGGATGCTGTATCTACTTCAGGAGTCTTTCAACGAAGGCGTGATCACTACCAATCAGATGACAAAGGGTTTTGCCCGCATCAACGATGCTCTGGAAGATCTGGCTCTCGACATTCCAAACGCCAAGGAGAAGTTCAGTTTCTACGTCGCTCACGCCCAGAAGAAAGGCTGGATCTTGTCTACCTTTGGGTCATCCGTCCCGGAAACTTCGCCCGCACTAGTGGTGGCTGCGTCTACCTAAGAAGAAAGCACACATCGGCCGCCCTCATGCTTCACTCTTGTACGATGTTGCCATTTTCTCTTTTTAGTAGTCTCTTAACGGTTGTCTGTCCCATGAGCTGCGGAATGTCGATGCGTAATGTTAGCTCGGTCATCTTAAAGGAGATTCCTGTGGATCACCTTGATGTACAAAGTTGTTTCCCTCTTCCAGGATGGCCTTAGTGGAAGCTTTTATATGCAACAACATTAAATTTTAGGAACTTTTGTCTTTCTGGGATGCGTTTTTGTAATGTTGTTGAGCTGGTTTTATGCATTTTCTGATTACTTACGAATTGGTACCGGAACCATGGAAATGGCGGAAACACAACTTGGAATATTATCAACTTAATTCACCTCTAGTAGGTTACTTGTAGAACTTGCATATTGCAATGACATCATCTGCTACAAAAACCCATCCTCTTCGAATGATGTATTTTATTTCTTCTATTGCGTAATACAGACTTCAGAAGCAGCAGGAAACCCATATTTTATAAGAAGAAAAAAATTAAGTTCATAGCCTAATAGAAATGGAAACTTTTATTGATGAGACAAGAGTAACCAAAACAATTTTTTTTTAACGCAACACCTTGCGGCCGACATCGACCCGGAGTCTGCCCCAGTCATGTTGGTCGTCGGATATTGGTGTACTTGATTAGGATTGGGCACAGTCGAGGCAAGTGTTGGACACTTTCTCCGTAAGACGAGATTGCCCCGTATATTTTAGTGCGTCCCGGCTACGACAATCGTCCCCAAGATACAACGATTGTTCGGGCGTTTCCTAGAACGTTGCACACGATCTCGAAACTTTCGGGCGAACCCTTATATACCTGAAACTTTCGAACTCGGATTTTCTAGTATGTAGAACGGGGGAAGAGAGGCAGTCGACAATGCTAGGAAGTGTTGTTGCCGCTGGGATGAGAATTATGGCAGGGGGACATGCCTATTTATAGGCTGGATGAGGCAAGGATGCATGCTGTCCAAAGAGTTGCGACTGTTGGTTGTCTCCCTTCTGGGTAGGCTTCGGTTCCTTCATGTCCCTTCGGAGGGTGTTTGGATGCCTCATCCTTATCCTCCCTCGCATCCATTTGATGACCGACCTTATCTGCCAACCTCGTGTCCCCTTGGAATGACGGACTTATCCGTTGGGCCTCAAGTCCCATCCCTTCGGAGGGTGTTTGGATGCCTCATCCTTATCCTTCCTCGCGTCCATTTGCTGGTCGACCTTATCTGCCAGCCTCGTGTCCCCTCGGAATGACGGACTTATTCGTTGGGCCTCGAGTCCCGTCGTCTGTCGGATTTCTACAAATTTTCAAAATAATTAAGGCTCCTGAAAGCTCCTTGCGACGTGGCGATCGTGCGAAGTGCACCTTAATGCACCCGCTCCTTGCGGACAGTGCGTAAGCAAAGTCAACGATCAACCTGGGGAATGATCAACTAAGTGAAAGTGCAAGGAAGGGAATTCCTTATAAACAAGAAAAAATTCCTTACACTTTCCTATGGGGTACACACATATTCCACTTACCTTATTTGACTTTGTGCTTTTTAGACTTTGGGCCTCACTTAGGCATATGGACTTCATTCCCCCATTTCCAACCACTTTCTGCTCCCGACATTAGCAACATGAAACTAAAGTCACACAAACTAGAGCAACCAAAACGACGCAATCACGGATATAATCAATTAATAACAATTAAGCAAAGCAAGTCAGTCAATTTACATCGGGATACAACTATGCTGACCAATCTGTTTATTTCTCAACTCCCCTAGAGATCTTTATTTTATTGCTTGTACGTTCTAATGAGTTAGAGAAAACCTCTGACTTTTTGTAACGTATTTATAAATATTATAACCGATAGCCCATATTAAGGTTTGATGGAAAATTACAAAAAAAATCCACCTAGCAAATGTTTAAATACTGCTTACAATATGTATGAATATCATATCGCATTTTATGGTTCTTGGAGGTCTTAAGGTTGAAAAAATGTATAGCTACTTCTATGGAAATGTCAGATATCAGACATTTATATCTAGAAATATTATTGGGATTGACTGGATAAGTAATGACTAGATCTATATAAAAACGACAAATATTGGTTTGGATCAAGGACATATTTGCAGAGTTATGGGCAACCTAAAACAGTTGAAAGGGGAGAGGTCATGGGTGGGGAGAGGTCGTGGGTTCAAACCCTGCTTCTAACATGTAATAGATTAGGATTCTCTAAAAAAAACAGTTGAAATTGTCAGAATTTTTGTGGTATAAATGTCTGATTGTGGAGTAGTTAAAATTAACGAGCAAGTCCTCTGGGCGGACACTCGTGGTGACAATTTAGATCCGACCAAATATTTGTCAAGTTTAACAATATGATTTTGAGATTATTTGCTCATGTGTCAATTTGTATGAAAGTATTGAACATTGCGTAATTTGCTCATGTTTTTTTTACCTTTATGATTATATGCTGATATTTGATCATTTGGTAAGTATGGTTTTTGGTTAATATATATTTAATGTATGTTTCATTTGCATTAGTAGCTATATACACGTGGTAGATATATTTGTGCATGATGATTCATTTGCATTAATAGCTATATACATGTGTTAGATATATTTGTGCATCGAGTGGCTAAATAAATTGTGATGTATATCTTATTTGTTTATAAAGAGTTCCAAAACACTTACTCGTCCCCTTCATCGGTTTTGCATGAACTCGTACACTAGTTATATTAGTTCAGAGGCCTATTTTGATCGTGTCTTATCCACTTTATTTTTTGGGATTAGTTTGAAGGTCTCTATTAATATTTTTCTCTTTGATCAAGAAGTTCCATAGTCACATGATTCCTCTTGGGAATAGATAATTAATAAAAAATGCGGTATGTATTAATAAGGCTAAATTTGAGTTTTTATATTTTTTTAAAAATTTGACATTCGAAACAAAAAATCATTTAGATTTTTATAATAAGTTTAATGGTTTAAAATTTTTAAGAATTTGAATATGTTTAAAGCTAGATAGATTTTTTTATTATTAAAATAGTGCAAATCTAATGCCATTCTTTAACCTCAGTTTAGATCATGATATAATCAAGTCTAATTCGTGAATAATGTTTTTTAAGATCGAAAGATCAGTTTAAAAAATCTAGGATGAAAATACTTTGCAATATCGCTTAAGCCATGCTTGGGTACTACTACTATGCTTGGGTACTTTTGAATGTTATGACTATTTTGCTTATGATTTGTTATGTTTGGCTTATGACTTTCATGAATGATCTGACATGGTTTCTTGAGTGCGCATAGATAATGATAACATGATGAAAGAGGGAAATGTAACTGGTATAATATAAGAGAGAGCGGTAACTAAATTCTGAGAAGAAGTTATCTTATAAAAAATATGAATAAAAATATATTTATAATTTTGTTTAAGTGTGTATTAGAATTTGATTTAGTTTACTCAGAATAGGCTAAGCATATTAGTACAGAGGCATTTAACAAAATTATCAAGATTTCTAAAAGATGATACCTATGCATAAATAAATAATCAAGTATATCAATCTTAAGTCTTCCTAAAGAGTTTGGCGAGTGACTTGTTTGCACAACTTAACTTATTCAAACTTGAGTTCATAGATATATTTCGCGATTGATTCCTTGATTCCTAAGTATGGTGGATGTTAGATTTCGACTTGATAAAATGACTTATGTGTGTTGACGAATGTTCTTAATTTTAGTTTGAGTTAATAGCTTATGCAATTTGGTTAAGATGAGTCTAGGAATCATTGTTTCAAAATACTTGCTTGCTCGACTCCTATGTGAATTGTTAAGAAATATATTTGTAAAAGTAATAATAATGAAAGTTTTTAGATAGCCTGCAAATCTAGAAGTTGGTGACTAGTCTAGTCGTTAAAGTTAGTGATTGTAAGATTGCAATTGAACAACGAAAAAACTTATGGTGTACTCTTTTTTTTATTAATAAAAATGACAGACGATTGAAAAGTGGGCGTAGACTCAAGTGGACTCGAGTCCAATCACTCTACATCGAATGTTAAATATATTTATTCCTACTCTTGTTTATGATGGACCCGCGACTCTTATAAATACATGTTATATACAACAACTTATCATTAAGAAATAGATCACAATTATTCAAGTTTATAATATATTCAGATAAATTAAAAGAGTATATTTTTAAAAATCTTTAATTTTTTCATCTGTTATTATATCTAGTCTTTTTTGATAGATGAAAGTGGAGATTGAATGAATTTCTGATGAATTAAATATTTTGGTCAATGTTTGATATAATGTATATGTGTATTAGATTTTGTTACTATTTTGTAAGTCATACTATCGTTATCTATTGTGGACATTTTCCCTGCTAATCTGATTGATTTTACCTCTAAATTATATAGGTAATGGATTGATATATACAATATGTGCTAGTAAATTTGAGTTAGATCTACAAAGGTCCAGTATTCCACTCTTTCGTTGAGGTTAATTAATCTCGACTAAAAGGAGAGGGGAGAGTAAAGGCTTTAATTCTCTATCATTTTGCTCCCTCTATCGTCCATTCACGCAACATTATTATTAACGTATATACATTATTCATGTGTAGATGGTTAAGAGATGCAACAACAATTTTTTTAGCAATTGGTAAAAAATATGTTTTGTGAACTTCCACATTAAAGTGATGCGGTAAATTATATTGGTTATATCTTCCAAGTCTATTAAAAAGACCATTATTACATATATTATAACAAACAAATAATAAAATATTATCTAAATGCCACACTGTTCTCCACCTGGACCACCATAAGAAAAAGCCACTCGATCATTTTGATTATATGTTAAGTAATTAATACTGTAACATTTATTACTATCGAGAAACATTTTTCTTTTGTTAGGGTCAATATCAATAGGATCGTAATTGACGTCATAAGTTTGGATTCTAAAGAAAATAGATGAAGTTGCACTTGTGTTAGTAGCATATGTTCCTCTCCCCATAGGTGGACTGGATTGCCCACTGGGAGCCTTTGTTGCTCCACCAAATATAGCATTAGTTGCTCCTCTACTCAAATGAGTAAATAGTTCTTTTGGATAATATCCAATCTCTATGCTCAGGTGGAGCAACCACCAATTACCTGATTCACTATCCTACAAAAGTTAAAAGTAAAGTTACAGTTAAATATGTTAAAAAGTAAATTTATCTTCTTCTTATCAATATTATTAGAATTTGCCTATTATTCCATGAGTATTATCAATACAAGAAAGAATAACCAAAGAATATGACTCTAATAGTTTGTTACAAAGTAACTATCTATTAATTAAAAATAAAAATTGTATTAAATATTTTTAGAATAATTAATTACTCTTTTTTATGATCTCATTCATTGTACATATTATAGTGTTATATTAATTGATAATAACTATTCAAATTTATTTTATTAAAGTCTATTAATTCATTAGAGTGTATTTTCAATTTAAATTTTTAATATTTATCATTTAATCAAGATTTTATTTAATGATGAAATGAGTTTCAAATTCATTTATGACCAAAGATATGACCGAAGTGTATACAAAAATTTCTATAGCAATTCTTACATAATATGATACCTGAATTATTTCAAATAAATTTTTGACTTGTTGTTTTGAACTAGACACATTCTTGAATGCTGATCCTAAAGTGTGCTGTCGATTTGTTTGCACAAATCCTGGACATATTGTGTTATAGCAAGACTTTTGAAAATTATTTTTCTGTATACAAAAAATGAGTAAGTGAAATGTATACAATCATATAATATAAAAAATTAGTTTTTAATATAAGAGTCATTTGTTACCATCCATAATCCCGTAATTCGACTTAAATTATCACCATAGATTTTTGGTTGTACCTGGAATAATATTATTGGAAGAGTTAACTTAATTATATTTTGAGAAGCATGTAACATAACTATTATGTTCTACTATATTATCTTATCATAAACCATTTACAATACTAAATTTTTTTTGTGAAATCTTTGAAAATTCAAAACGTTTGTCTAAAAGTAGATTTTGTTTTGGAAAATGATAAAAGTTTGTAATAACGTTAATATTTATTAGAATAATTTGGTTTGTGTTAGTTATTTCTTTGGAATTGAGATCTAGAATTTTATTTTTTAGGTTTTAGAAAGAAATTTTTTGAATAAATAAATGTTAATTTCAGAAAATATTAGTAAATGTCTGCTTAGAACATCTTGCACATGAATTTATGAAAATCAGTCGGGTCTCAACTATCATAAACGACTCATTGACATAAACATATTCTTTTAATAACTCTTTTGAAGTTGAAAAAGAAAAAAAAAACACATTTAGTTAGTGTTCATAATTAATTATAGTTTGTTCTTTAGTTATAAGAATGTAATTCTTCCTTATACAATTAGTTGTTCAAATTATATACACTTAATAATATATTTGTCCTCTCAAAACTAAAATAATTCAATATTCAATAAAATGAGATAAGAAATAGAGTAAGAGTAACTAACATATGTTAATATTACATATGAATATGTTAACTGAATTTGTATGTTAATCCTTAAATAAGTAATAAAATTTATTAGTTTTGTGACAAATCACAGTACCTCTATTTGTTTTATTCAATCCAATAAAATTTGTAAATACCAAAGAATTTAGAATATTAATATTTAAAAATGTTATTAGTACATAACTTAAAAAATTAAAAGCTTATGATTATTAATATAAATAATTCACTTTTACTAAATATCTTCTTAGCTAAGTTGACATTTTATGATTAGCTACAAAGTATTTCAGTAAATATACTTGAAAAATATGCTATTGATTAGTACAAGTCTTACATTTTCATTTTATGAATTTATTAAAAAAAGATAAAAATGAACATTCAATGTATATTGTTATTATTAAAATCTATAAATAAAATCTGTTATAATGTTAAAGTAGTAAGATGTAACATTAATTAAAGATGAGTGAATTCAGAACAAGAATTTACTAGTTAAATAAGTATCTCAGTATTAGTAAAGAATATACCATCCATCCAAAATAAATCTCTTCCCGTTCAGCTGATGCTCCACTCGAAATCCAAATTAATCCTGAACTGATTTGATCTGGGGCCACCGGTGGTTGTTCTATTGACATAAATGCACTTGCTCCATGATATACATCTTGATCATTGGTAACACCCAATATAGCAAGCTATATTCGTTGTTTAAGTTACAAAACACATAAGATGAAATGATAATAAATATTAAAATACAAAATACCATAACAAATAAAGTGAAATCCATAGATTTATCACTATAATATGGTGGATGTATAATGTGGGTCAAAATAGTGCTCTAAGAAATTTAGTTATCTTTATTGTTTTTTGAATTTCTAATTAACATTGAAATTGAAGGATTTATGTGATGTAAATAAATGGCATAAGTAGCAAATAATTCTAATGAATTCATAACATGAAAGCTTTATCAATTTTGTATTAAATTAAGTTTATGACTAAGAGATAAATTTTAAAATGATCATGATATATCAATTTCCAAGATTTAAAACAAATTACAGAATTCATAATAAATATTGAAGTTATGAAATTCTAAACAATGAACACACCAAGTCATATCAATGGTATGGATGTAGTAATTTTTGATATATGCGTTTTTCTTCAGTATGTAGTGTTAGATGAATTTTTTTTCTATACAAAGTGAAATTTGGATCTTTTTTCCTATTGATGAAAAAATAATTTAAAATTATATCATCCTATTTTATGTTAGGAATTAATTCACACAAAATTAAAATAATGTTAAAGAAAGATGAAATGATAAATGGGATAAAAGTAAAAGAAAGTTGGTGGGCATATAGCTTAACAAATATTTTTTAAATTACAACTTGATTACTAACAAACATAAAGTATGCGATAATAACTTACATGTTCACCTGGATCATCCCACAAAAGTGTATGTAATTCTCCATCTTTTTTTCTTTGAATAGGTACTGAACCATTTGGACAAATAGTATCTTCGAGGAATCCAATTCCAACTTTATCGTATCTCGAAGTTCTTCCTAGACCTTTTTTCGATTTGAAACTAGGCTCCATCTTTATATAAGCATAACAATTTTAAGGAGAAAATACCACTAGAATTTCTTTTAAGTTAAATTGTATAAATAAGAAATAAATACCTGGATTATATGATTTTTTAGCAATGGATGATCAAAAGCCGGTTGTTTATGTATCTCAACGCACTCAATAAATGAAGACTACAAAAATAAAATAGGTAAAATGATATTTAACAACAAGAATTCCAGAATTGTTAACTATGGAGCTTAACTATACATGACCTTAATTTCGCCCGTACAATGAAATTATAGAATAGAGCATTAGGTAGTACTTTTTGACCGTTTTAGAGAAACGGGCATGATAGATTGATTTAGCGATCTGTTTTGTTATTTTGTTCTTAGTTTGTTAATATAATTACATAAAGTACTAACTTTTTATTAAAAAGAAAGAATATATGATAACAAACTTTAGTAGAAATATACGTATTTGTAAAGAGAAAGATAATGTATAAAAGAAACACAATAATTAAATTAGTTAAAGTCAATATGGTAATAAAATATAATAATAAATGTGTCATACAAAAAATATTTCACACATGGACATAGTGGGATAATATTGCTTGGTAGGGTTTTGACAAGTAAAGAGTCAAAACTAGAATATTTTATTGTTGTTATTGGAATGGTTCTCCATTTTACATTCATTACCAACTAATCATTCTATTGAAATGAAGTCCCTAATATATGTTAATTTTAGCTAACATTTTATCTCCATCTAACAATATATTTTTATATAAGCATGTAACCTAAATTTAGGAAAATTAGACCAAAAACACAATCTGTTTGTAAATGTAGTACTATTTATACAGACGTACTCATAATTATAAAAAAGAGAAAGAAAGAGTTCAATATTTCTATCTACAAAATTAGTAATACAATTTATAATGAACTGTAAGTAATTTCACATAATGAAAAAGAAAAGTTAACTAATAATATTAATAAAGAATACCGTATGTATATTTAATCAAACATAAAATATAGCAAAATAATTCCTCAGAACAAATAGAAACTTAGAGGTCATATCAAAACCTTGTCACAATTTAATAAAAAAATGGAAATGACGATATTATGTCAAGAACTATAATAGACAAGGTGGTACCTTAATTTTTCTTGTTATTGGATCATCAACTTTTTTTGACTTAGTATGGATTTCCTCTCCACACATGAGATCTTTTCTTGATCCTTTTGCGTCACAGTAAGTCGAACTAAAACATAAAATGATGAGTATTAAATATGCAACCATCATTTTCTTTGGAATGACAATATTTAGACAAAGTTAGGTTCATTATATAGAGAGTTGCCACTGTTTTTATAAGTGGTTGAATGTAAAGTGTTTTAATTAATTTCTTTATAAAGAACAAACGTTTTACCCTTCAATTTTTAGTCAAATTATTAGTTATGTTCTAACCTTTTATGAATTGTGCACATATTTGACTCCATAAATAAAAAATGTGCAAAGCAATTGAATGGAATAAAATTACAGATTTGAATCAAAATTTTCCAAGGTAATACTTCTTATGATATTGACAATATTTATGCTAATTAGTCTAGAATAATAAGATGGGAAAAGTCACTTTTAGTACCCTGTGGTTTCTGCGAAAATCACTTTAGTACTATGTGGTTTAAAACCCATCAATTGGGTCATAGCTCACCAATTTTCCATCACTTTGGTCCCAAAATTACGATACTACCCCTCCCTCAATCAGAACCTAACCAAACCTAATTCAACCCGACCGAACCCACATCCAATTTAACCGAATGAGGCATAAAAAATAGGATATGACTCGGATTGAGCTGAAATGTTACAAGAAGCATCCTAACAATACACATGATTTAAAAAAACAATTTCAGGAATTTTAGAGGTCCGGAAGTATTTTTTTATTTTTTGATGCACTGAAACTTCGTAATATTGTATAAAATAGAAAATGCGTCCAATTGAGTTGAAACTTGTCCCAAGGATGCATTTTGGTCTCTAAATTTATTAGAGATTCTTAAGATTTCCTGTGACAAGTTTCAACTCAATTGGATATATTTTCTATTTTATACAATTTTACGAAGTTTCGGCACTTTGAAAAATAAAAAAAATACTTCCGTACCTCTAAAATTCCTGAAATTGTTTTTGTAAATCATATGTATTTTTAGGATGCTTCTTGTAAAACTTTAGCTCAATCCGAGTCATATCCTATTTTTTACGCCCCATTAGGTTAAATTAGATGTGGGTTCAGTCGGGTTGAATTGGGTTTGGTTAGGTTCTGATTGAGGGAGGGGTAGTATCATAATTTTGGGACCAAAGTGATGGAAAATTGGTGAGTTATGACCCGATTGATGGGTTTTAAATCACAGGATACTAAAGTGATTTTCGCAGAAACCATAGAGTACTAAAAGTGACTTTTCCCTAATAAGATTGATGCCATATTAGATTTGTTACTTTAGAAAAAAAATTGACCATTTAAATTTTACTTTAATTATTAGTTAGGCTGTGGCTTTTTATTATTAACTATTCACATTATGTGATAAATAAAAGTAATCAAGATCTATCATCTCACTCCTCATGTGGAAAAAAATTTTTAAGGATAAATTATCCTATAGTCCCTAAAGTTTGGTGTCCTTCTGCCTAAACTTTTTTAGATATTCCCATCCTTGAAATTTGGCGAAAATAGAATTTTGGCTCCTTGAGATCAGAATAAAAAAATTTCTCTAGAAAATTTCCATATGAAAAGACCAAAATGTTCTTTCTTTTCAAAAAATTTCAAAAAATCTAATTCTTGCTTCCTCCCCATCATGTTCTTCCCTTAACTCCTCTTTCTTCCTCTCAAAAAGTCAAACTCAAAGTTTAATAAAGCTTAGCAAATTGAAATCATTTAACACTAATAAAAAAACAAAACTAGAAACCTAATTTTTATGTTTTCTAATTCATAAAATCAAATCAAACACGAGAAGATCAGCCCCTCAATATGAACTATAAATCATTGGGAGATAACCTTATGATCCAAAGACTCATATGGGTTTTCATTTGAAAAACAATCTAATGAACAAAGTTGACATTAATGTAGTTTTTTTTATCTTCTCATTACAAATCCTAATGTTGCTAGTTTGAATCCCATAACTATTGTCCCTACAAGTTGTCCATGATCATCTCATACTCGTGGTGTTGTGGCGGTGTCGATGACAAGGCTTTTGCTTCTCATGGCTTTAATTGAAATAAAGTAACCTTTAAGTTTTGCTCGGGAAGGCTTCCCATGGTTGTGCTTGGATATCGTGGATGTAGGGATTCTCGGAGATGGACTCGGAGAGGCTAGAGAGGGAGGTTTGGCTGGAGACCAAAAATAATGCTGGAGGAAAGCTGTTGTTTCTGCCTCCGCAGGTTGGCAATCGTTGATGGGGAGGATGTAGACTCGGAGGAGGAGAAATCGATGGTGCTTCTATTTTAGGGATAGCACGTGGAGCTCGGATGAAGGAGTTTGATTTTCGTGAGTTTGATATGATTTTCAAATTGTTTTGTTGATATTAAAATTTTTAGATTAATAAGATTTATTAAAGTTTGAGTTTGAATTTCAGTTTCAAGAGAAAGAAGATGAAATTTATTAAAGTTTGAATTTTAATTTTAATTTTAAGAGACAAGATGAAATTTGATGAAGAAGATGATTGAGAAGAAAAAAAGAATGATATGTTTTATTTTTTAATAAGAAATGATATTTTGGTCTTTATATGTGAAGGTTTTTCAAAAACAAAATAATTTCAGTCATATGAATTCAAGAGTCTATTTTTACCAAATTTTAATGATGACAATATTTATTTTTTAAAATTAGAGGTTCTAGATAAATTAAGATCAAACATCAAGAACTAGAAAATATTTTTTCCAAATATTAACATTATTTACTTATTGTTGTTATCAGAGAATTTAATAACATTTTGGGTACCTTATATAATGATGATGTCATAAAGTATTCCAAATCATTACTTTTAAAAGGTTACATATTTTACCTATTATTTTTTGATGGAACTATTAGTTATGTTAAGATCTTTTTATGGGTTGTACACCACATGAATGATAATTAAAAAAAATTAGAATGGAGATGTTCCTATTAATTGGTTAGGCGACAACCAAAATTTTCAAAGGTGATACTTATTGTTTATAATGATAATATTAACGAGTTGTTTACATAATTAGTATAGCATAATAATGATGACGCAATTTAGTATTTTTGTTCATTACTTTTTGAATAATAAATATTTGACCCATTTACTTTTAGTCTTAATTAGATCGTGACTTTATATAAACTGTAAACATCATTATTATTCCAAAAATACAAAATTAAAAATAAATAAAATTAAGATTTTTTATGCTTAAATTATTAATTATTTATTTATGTGATAACCAAAATTATCAAAGATAATATGATTATTAATGATGGTTTTAGTGAAAATTTTGATAAATCGTATAACATAATAAACACGATAGAACAAAGTATTTTGATTCATTACTTTTCAAACAATAGATATTGACCCATTAACTTCAAGTCCAGCTATTAGAAATGCTATGACTTTTATGGATTGTACGCATGAATATAACTCGATAAATTCAGAATGTAGAAATACGCCCATTGATCGATCACATGCCTATGTCACCCACCTAATACAGGAAAATAGACATTTGTAGTTTACATCTTAACGACTCTAATTAGTCATTAGTCTTGCTAATGTTAAAGAGAGATGTTGGGTTATCCCAGCATGCGGGAACCATGCATTTAAGTAGATGTTCCACGTATCGGAGCCAACTTCGTGGATTGGCACTTTTCAGCTTACCACCAAACATTTACATTAATTGGTGCACTGGTTGTACTTGAGATCTTCGAATTTTAATTCTATACAAATGTAATGCCATAATTTGTTAAATTTTGGTATGATAATTATTGTTATTTTTGTGATTTTCTCTAATTCAAATCTTGGTTAATAAACATTGTGAAATATTGGTTATATTTTTTGGTATGCTATAGAAGTTCGGATTGACCGGTGTTCTCGTATAAAATTGCACAATTCCTATGCTTTCATACGGTCCAAATCACCGCCGCGAAGATTGCATACCCAACTTTCTCCCGCGTATCATTAAGGAACTAATTTTCTAATTGTTGTACAGCCTCTAAGAATAAAGATATATCTAATCAAATACTTTATATAATCAAAATTCCGAATTTTATAAAATCAATAACTTCAATAATAGAACTGCCACACTAGAGACACACTTCTAGCTGAGCACCTCATAATTTAATGTCCCGCGAAGCAGTGGATTGACTACCTCTACTATAGTGAATACTCATTTTACCCAAACAAAGTCGTTAAACTTCTCTAAGGTTCAGATATTCGTCGGCCCAGACTCAGATAATACCACAATTCTGAACACTGGGCCACCAAACACAAACTCTTCCACGGTATGGCTCAACTTGAGACACTCAAATTTCTTTTTTTTTTTAGCAAAAAATAATAGAATTAGTCTCGGACGGTAGGGATAGGCCCAAATAGGATTCCGTATTTGCGGCCCATCATTGTGTTTTCTGAGTCCAGAACTTGTGAACCTATTCCTAGTAGCCTTGTCACAGAAATTAGGACAAGGAGAAAAATTAATAAATTAGTAGTTTCAACATTTGTAAAATAGTTCATCCCAAATTGTTTTTATTGGAAAGTGTCGGAAAAAGTGTTGGAAAATGTTGGAAAAAGTTTTGTTTTACATCTCTCATCGATTGACACATATTAAAAAAAAGAAATATCGATTGACACATATTAAAAAAAGAAATACCGATTGACACATATTAAAAAGAATAGATCATAGGATTCAAGTACATGGTCATTGACTTTGTATGGAACTAGGCTGGGATTCGAATTCAGATACTATTGAGGTGGATTTGATTTAAAATCTAGTTTAAATGAAAAGAAAGATGAGAACTGTGTTTGAAGTTTATAACTAGAGTTGAAAGTAGGTTAGTATAGTAACATATTTTGGTGGTGGGCTCAAATGAAAATTTCAACAAAGTGTATCTTAGAGTCATTCTCTAAAACTAAACAGTCAAGATCTGAATATCATCGTTAGACGCTATCCTGCTCATTGTGATTCAAGACACGGTTAATTACGCATAGAACAACTGATCAAATTTGAAGGAATCATTGGGTTGCATTTCATGGCAGATGATTGTTGACAACATACAACCTTAGTCGGAGAGGAATGCTTGATCGTTGGGATTGCTTGTGCCCTCTGTGCGGTGTGAATGAAGAATCCATTGATCATGTACTCCTCTTTTGCCCATTCTCAAGCGGTATTTGGAATTATTTTGTTCGGAAGTTGGAATTTTTGGTGTTGTGGTTTGAATGTTACGAGCTCGTTGGAATTGTGGATGGGTCTTGTTCAGGATAGCATGGCTAAGAAGGTATGATTTGCGATCTTTGGTACAATAATTTGAGAGATTTGGCTTCAGAGATATAAAGTTATTTTTCAGGGAGAAAGATGTAACCACAAGTTCTCACCCATGCTATTATCATTCAAGCTCATGAATGGCTATGATGGTAGAGCTCGACACCAGATTTCGGACATCAGGATATTTGTTTATTCTTGGATTCCGTAAGATGAACTACGTTGTAGTTGATGTTACTGCATTAGTCTTCTATGGGCTGGGAACTTAGGGCTTGTCCCAGTTTTCTTCTCCACCTTTGTAAGAATCTTTTTCAAAACAATCATTCTACTTACCAAAAAAAAAAGGAATCATGGCAATGATAATGATACAGAAAGCTGTAGGAGGATGAGAGAAATGAAACTAGAAGAAGAACGAGACATATCCGTCTTCAAGAACAAAAACAACAATTCATAAATGAATCCACCTTTTCCAAACTAGGTCACAATCAATAACGATGTAACCTGATTTATAGAATATCTAAGTGCAGTGGCTAGAAAACATAAATGTCATGTCATCAATGATCAGAATATCTTATTACAGATGTTGTTAGTCTCTGAGGAAAATATCTAGGCATTTCCGAATAATATGATTGGATTACGTGGATCTTGTAGACTACCTCAAGGGAGAATCAAATCCTCTCTTATCTTTTTTACATAAGTGTACGTTTAACTGCAAATAGATCTAACAAATGATAGTAGCTGATTGAATACTTACAACAATCTTATATAGTATGGTAAGGGTCTTTCTAATCGTTTCTTTGACTTTGGTAATTGTATTTAGATGGAGTCTATCACTGTGGTGATAATACATTATTTGATATCTTGAATGTATAATTTTTTTCAGAATTTTGAGTGTGGAATGGAATATAACAATTTAACTATAAAAAAATCTTATCCACTAGTGTACCACTAACCTTTCTACCTAATTTTAGTGAAATATCATGTTGACAGCCTAAAAAGATAACCACAGAAAAAGGATCTTTAGACAAGTTGATGTATAACAACCCAACACAATGAATGACAAAAAAAACAATCAGTCCACCACGCTATATATGATTACGATGGCTTACAGATTGGCCTTTACTCCGTTTTCGTCATCGTGCCTGGCCAGACAAAAGATCACAATTCCAATTTCTGAATTATGATGCTCATCAAGTGGTTCCTTCCTCCGATGTTTCGAAGAAATTGGAAAGAACGGAGAAAAGAGTTCAACCAACCACAATCACTTTATTATATTTTATCACCAAAAACAAATCACTTTATTATATTTGTTATATGTTTTTAATAAAATTTTAGATGCAAAATCGAATAGTAGCATGATCTTATTTAGGTATGATGTATTATGTTTTTTCATTGAAGTAAAGTCATTATTTATAGAAAAATTTCCCTAAAAATGTTTTTTTTTTTAAATCAAATCATTAACTATTTTGATATTTATCATTTTCTTTGTCAAGGTACGGCATATGACAAGTAGATGTATCTTAAAGAAAGATATTTCATTCAACTTTTTCCTTTTCCTCATCGCAAAATGAGTTCGACTAGTTTATTGCAAGTTGCATCCCAGTGCTTCCCACCAAATAAAATGATGGAACAAAATTTATATGTGTTACGGATTCCTACAACCAAAACCTGAAAAAATGCACACGAGCGAACTATTAACAACACACCCACATTTTTGATTGAGCAAGACGACAAAGAACGAAATCAAGCAAGCAAGCAACAAGATTTGGTAACCCGGTTTGACCTAATGTATACGTCCGGGGACGTACTAACCCAAGAGAGAATTGTTTCACTAAATACGACCTTTAGAACGAGATACAACTCAATGGAGACTACAATTTACAATCAATAAAGGATTACAATGTATGTATTGAGTCTCCAACAAGTCCTAACATAATTAGGACTAATTAGACAAAGTAGAAGACTATTTTGGATGCCCCCACCGGGGGCTGAAGTCAAATCTCGGATAATTTTTGTACCCTCCAATGGACACTAGGGGTTCTAGCGTAACACTCCAGCGGGCACTGGCCCCCTCCATCTCACTTTTCTACCTCTTCTTTTCTTCCTCAGATTTGCTTCGTCTTCGAACTGGTCAATTTCTCGGGTGTCCCCGAGCAACATCTCAACCTTCTGAAGGTATTGTTAGTCTCCATACTTCAGTAATCTCTCACCTGGAAACTAACCTCTTTACTTGATCCATTTCCATCCAGAACACATATCACTTGATACTCCTACGTATCCTCATTTGGTTATTTGGTACGTCAGCATTTGATTATCTTTCAACAAGGCCAACTAAGACCATGTTGAGCCTCAGCTTCTTCAAGGTCACCACATTGGTAAACATATCTGTAGGGTTTACTTTTTTGTCGATCTTCTCAAGCTTTAGGATCTTTTCTTCAATAAGTTGCTAGATGTAGTGGTACTTCAGGCATATGTGCTTTGTTCTTGGGTGGAAGACCTTGTTCTTTGCTAAATGAATTGTACTTTGGCTATCACAATACAACACACTCCCAGTTTGCTCCTTTCCTAACTCAGTCAAGAAGTTTTGCAACTATACTATCTACTTACTAGCTTCTATCACTGCCACATACTCAACTTTTGTGGTTGACAAAGCAACAGTCTTTTATAACCTGGATGAACAATATATTACAGTACCTCCAAGTATAAACATATACCCAGTCATGCTTTTAAACTCATCATGATCATTTGATCTCAAATCTACATCGATGTAACCTACCAGTCTTATATCTTTGCCTTTAAAGAAAAGAGCTTTGTTCATGGTACAATGCAAATATCCTAGGATCCACTTGACTGTGACCCAATGTTGGTCTCCTGAATTGCTCATGAACCGACTCACAACTCCTACTACATGAATTATATTAGGTCTTGTGTATATCATTGAATACATCAAACTCCTAACTACCAATGCATATTAAGTCCTCTTCATATAGACCTTCTCTGTCTCACTCCTAGGTATGTCTTTCCTTGACAACTTAAGAAGAAGCTTTTTTGCTTTCCTATCTTTCTCGATCCTCATACCAAGAATCTACTATGCCTCATCTAAATCCTTCATAGCAAACCTCTCTAACAATTGCTTCTTCAATTTGTTCACTTCTTGAGCACTTGCTCCTACAATCAACATATTGTCAACGTATAGCAAAAGAATGATATAGCCAATATTGAGTGTCTTCGCATAGCAATATTGATCTGCCTCACATCGCTTGAAATCTATCTTATGCATGAATCTATCAAACTTTTTGTGTCATTATCTCAGAGCTTGTTTCAATCTATAAAGATTCTTTCTTACACGATACATGAATTTCTTACTACTCTTCGGCACATAGCCTTTTGGTTGCTCCATATAAATTTTCTCATCAAGATCATTATAGAGGAATGCTGTCTTGACATCTATTTATTCTAACAAAAGATTCTCAGCTACCACCATACTTAACACTATCCAAATAGTAGTAATCTTTACCACCAATGTGAAAATATATGTGTAATCAATATTGTATCTTTATTGGAACACTTTCACTACTAGCCTTACTTTGTAGCACTTATTTCCATTTGCCTTCTGCTTGATTCTAAACACCTACTTATTTTGTAATGCTTTTTTATCTTTAGGAAGTTAGACCAGTTTCCAAGTCTTATTACTCCTCAATAAGTCCATCTTATTATTCATAACACACTTCTACTCGAATGCCTACTCATTCTCTTGAGCTTCTTCAAAATCTTCGAATTCTCCTCTATCTGTCAATAGAAGATAAAAGTTAGTTAGGTAGTATCTATCTAGAGATCTATACTATTTTGTAGACCTCCTTTGTGGTACCACTAGTAGTGGGAAATTTTTTACTGCTTCTTCCTCATGAGCTTCCTCTAGCTTATCCTGAGTCTTCTTGCTCCTACCCGAGTTTATGATATCCAAATCTATCACTATAGTACCTGGAACTCCCACTTCATTAGATATGCTTCCACGATCCTTGTATAACACCTTTTTATTGAACATGACATCCCAGCTCTTAATCACCTTGTGACTATTCTCATCCAAAAAATGAAACCCAAACTTGTCACTACCATATCCAACAAATGTGCACTTCTTAGACATGGCATCCAACTTGGTTCTTTCACCTGCATCTATTAAAACATATTCAACACAGCCAAATACCTAGAGGTAAGAGAGATCCTTACCACTCCATGCTTCTTCAGAGATACCATTATCTAATAAAGTAGATAAGCTTACCAAGTCAACTCACTTTTTGGCCTATAAGACAGGCATGTCCATCAAACATATGGCATAGCTTTATATAAGGGAGATAGTGCAGCTTCATAGAGTCCCAATAAGTATTACTTTTTAATTAGGATACAAGATTTTTATCCGAGTTTTAGGGTAGTATTAAGAAAGCCATGGGAACATAACTATAGTTTATCATTACCTTTCACTCGTAAATAGATAGGCAATTTGAGAGAACGATCTAACCTTTAGAAGATTTGTTGAGAGCTTGTGTTCTGGACTTTAGGAGAAATTGAGAAGGGCACCTTCCCTGGATAGCTTTTTCTTATAACAACTACTAAGCAATCATAGGAATGGCTCCTTGTGAGGTTCTGTATGATAGGAAATGTTGATTGCCCACAATCTAGAATGAGGTAAAAGAAAATAAATTATTGGCCCAAATGTTTAGAGAGCTAATCGAGAAGGTACTAGTGATATGATCACAAATACATGTAGCATAAGATCAATAAAAGAATTTCATAGATTGATAGTATAGGGAGTTAGAGTTTGAAGTTGGGGACCATGTATTTTTTAAAGTATCACCTACCAATGGTGTTTATAGGTTTGTAGTTTAGGAAAAACTTAGTTTACTGTTTATCAGAATATTTCATATCATTGAGCAAATAAGAAAGTTGGCATACTAACTAGCATTATATCCAATGTATTCTACGTGTATATGTTATGAAGGTATATCCTAAGAGAAAGCCAAGTATTATAAGAGATATCCACTAAGATTCACCCTTATGTAAGCTATGAGGAATTACCATTAAGAATTGTAGATACCAAACTACAAGAATTGTGCAGAAGAATGATTAGATATGCCGGAGTGTAGTGGAGCAATCATACAAAAAGAGAGGCCACCTAGGAGCTAAGTTTAAAAATGAAAGAGAAATATTCTTACATCTTCCAAAATATAAGTAAGTTGAGTTATCCTCAATTCAAGGAAAAAATAATGTAATAATTGAATAAACTAAAGTGTTAAATTATAAAATTTGGAGGCGGCATTTTGATATATTTTACATACCGTGGAGAAGTCTTTTGCAATTGGTTTTAAACAATAGGAAACTTATAGCAAGACTAGGGTTTTAGGCCTTGAAATGGCTTTAAAAGAGGCTTGTCATCCCTTATTTTGTACCTCTAAAGTATTCTTATGAAATTTTCCTTTCGTGAAGGTAGAAGAGACGATCACACTAAAGAGATCTATGTGGAAAGGGACGAGGCTTTGGATGATTTGCTAGGGAGATTGAGTAAGCAATTTGCTATCCCATTTGTCTAATCTGTGTGAATTAAATAACAATTTATGGATGCTATTTATAAAAAGTAAAGAAAATGGTCAAGAGGATGGAGAACTCACATAAAGGGGGCGAGTTACAACATTGGGAATCAAAGAGTGAGTTTATTTATCATCTTATCATAGCTATGTCTAAGTATCTCTCTTAGAATTTGATTTGAAAAATTATGTATAAAATTTTGGAGTAACATTTAAAAGATGATCCAAGAGTGGTAGGATCATGTTTAGGATTTTCCAAACAAGGTAAGTGGATTCTGTCTGAGTTTGATGTGTTGTGCTCGTTGTTGTGATTTTTGGATTTATTACTATAATTGTATTGTTATGATCTTATATTTATGGTATGATTCATGATGTGATTTTAATTTGTGTGAACATACGGGATTGTCCTGTACCTACTCGACCATGGTTCATACATATAGCTTAATGGGCTATCAAATAATCTGAGGTATGTGCCATCAAATGAGCAGAAAGGTACGTAGGCTATCTAGTCTATTTAGACTCATAGAGGATGATATTTTTGGCTATTAGATCCTTACGAAAAATGGGTAGTATTTACCAGTGGACCACGAGAATCTCGTTATGAGTGTATGGACTCTATTAAGTAAATCTGATGTGATTGTATGCAGTTCTCTTTTGTGAATTTGTTGCGTATAATCTTGTGTTCTTGTTTTGTGATCTGCTTACTAAGTGCATGACTCACCACTAGTGTCTTCATATATATTTTCATATTCGAGAGTGATAGATCGATAGTAGAAGTTATAGAGAGTAGCTGCATGCATTTGTTTTTTTTTATGTTTTCAATAAATCGGGGATTAAAATGTTCCTAGATGTTTGGATTTGAAGTTGATGTTTTGGTCATTTTGATATTTTTTTTATTTAATAATATTTGGTACTGAACAAAAAATTTTGCATCTCTGAGAATTCCTACATCTATGATGTCCGAGCACAACCATGAGAAGCCTTCCTGAATCTGAAGAAATTGACCTCCGATTCCAGGATAAGTCGTCGTGAACACAACCATGAGAAGCCTTCCTGAGCAAAGATTCTGGGTTACTTTATTTCAATTGAAGCCACGAGAAGCTAGAAACCTTGATATCGCCACTGCCACAATATCACGAGTACGAGATGAGCAGGGACAACTTGTAGGGACAATATGTATAGGATTCAAATTAGCAAGATTATGATTTTTAATTAGAAGATAAAAATCCTAAATTAATGTGAACATTGTTCATTAGATTTTTATTCAGATGAATATCCATATGAATCTTTGGACCATAAAATTATCTCCCGAGGATTTTCAATTCCAATTGAGGGGGTTCATCTTCTTGTCTTGTGTTTGATTTGATTTTGTAAATTGGATATATAAAAATTAAGTTTTCAAGTTTTTATTATTATTAGTTTTGAATATTTGTAATTAATTGATTTATTAAAGTTTGAGTTTGAATTTGAGTTTTTGAGAGGAAGAAAATGGAGTTTGAGGAAAAAGGTAACGAGGGAGGAAGAAGGAATTACAGATTTTTTAAAAAAATTTTAACAAGATATTATATTTTGATCTTTTCAGGTGAGAGTTTGTTGGAGTAAATTTTTGATTTTGAGAGTTCCAGAAGTCTATTTCAGGGACTATGATAGTAATTTACCCTTAAAATTTTATTTTCCATGTCAGGAGTTAGATGATAGATCTCGGTTATTTTTAATTGTCACATAATGTGTATAGTTAATAATAAAAAGCCACAACCTAACTAATAATTTAAGCAAAATTTAAACGGTCAATTAGTTTTATAAAGTAACAAATCAAAACACGGGATCAATATCATAATAATTATTACCTTAGTAAATTTTGATTCAAATCTTTAATTTTATTCCATTCAATTGCTTTGCACATTTTTTATTTATGGAGTCAAATGGTATGCACAATTCATAAAAGGTTAGAATATAACTAATAGTTTGACTAAAAATTGAAGGGTCAAATATTTGTTCTTTATAAAGAAATGAATTAAAACACGTTATATTCAACAATTTATAAAAACAGTGGCAACTCTATATATAATAAACCAAACCTAGTCTAAATATTGTCATTCCAAAGAAAATGAAGGCTGCATATATAACACTCCTCATTTTATGTTTGAGTTCGACGTACTGTGATGCAAAAGGATTAAGAAACCATCTCATGTATGGAGAGGAAATCCATACTAAGTCAAAAAAAGTTGATGATCCAATAACAAGAAAAAATGAGGTACCACCTTTTTCTATTATAGTTTTTGACCTAATATCGTTCTTTCCATTTTTTATTAAATTGTGACAAGGTTTTGATATGACCTCTAAGTTTCTGTTTGTTTTGAAGAATAATTTTGTTTTATTTTGTATTTGATTAAATATACATATCGGATTCTTTGTTAACATTATTTGTTAATTTTTCTTTTTCATTATATGAAATTACTTACAAGTCATTAAAAATTGTATTATTAATTTTTTTTTAAATAGAAATATTATACTTCTTCTTTCTCTATTTCATATTTATGAGGATGTATCTATAAATAGTACTACATTTACAAATATATTGTGTTTTTTCTCTATTTTTCCTAAATTTAGGTTACATTCTTATATAAAAATATATTGTTAGACGAGATAAAATGTTAGCTAAAATTAATATGTATTAGGGATGCCATTTAAATAGAATGATTAGAATCATTCTAATAACAACAATCAAGAATTCTAGTCATTACTTGTCGAAACACTACCAAAAAATATTATCCCAATATTTCCATTTGCGAAATATTTTTTGTATGACGCATTTATTATTTTATTTTATTATCATATTGACTTTAACTAATATAATTTTTGTGTTTCTTTTATGCATCATATTGTTTTTTACAATTATGTCTATTTCTACTAAAGTTTTTTTTATCATATATTCTTTCTTTTTATTAAAAATTAGTACTTTATATAAATATATTAACAAAATATAACAAAAGCAGATTGCTATCAATCTATCATGCTTGTTTCTCTAAAACGGTCAAAAAGTACTACCTAATGCTCTATTCATGTTATATATAATTTTACTTATTTTATTTTTGTAGTCTTCATTTATTGAGTGTGTTGATATACATAATCAACCGGCTTTTGATCATCCATTACTTAAAAATCATATAATTCAGGTACTTATTTCTTATTTGTACAATTTAACTTTAAAAAAATTACCAGTATTTTCTCCTTAAAATTGTAATGCTTATATGAAGATGAAGCCGAGTTTCAAATTGGAAAAAAATCTACGAAGAACTTCGAGATACGATAAAGTTGAAATTGGATTCCTCAATGAAACTATTTGTCCAAATGGTTCAGTACCTATTCAAAGAAAAAAAGATGGAGAATTACATCCACTAGTGTGGGATGATCCAGGAGAACATGTAAGCTATTATTACATACTTTATATTTATTAATAACCAAGTTATAATTATAAAAATATTTGTTAAGTTATATGCACACCAACTTTCTTTTACTCTTATCCAATTTATCATTTCATCTTTTTTTAACATCATTTTAATTTTGTGTGAATTAATTCCAAACTTAAAAGAGGAAGATATAATTTTAAATATTGTTTTACATCAATAGAAAAAGAGAGCCAACTTTTACTTTGTATAAGGAAAAATTCATTTAACACAACATACTGAAAAAATGCATATATCAAAAATTACTATAGCCATACCATTGATATGACTTGGTATGTTCATTGTTTAGAATTTCATAATTTGTTTTTCTATTTATGTCATTTAAGATTATTTGCTACTTATGTCAATTATTAACATCACATCAATCCTTCAATTTTAATGTTAATTAGAATTCAAAAAACAATAAATAACTTAAATTCTTAGCTCAAAAAACAATATATAACTTAAATTCTTAGCACACTATTTTGACCCACAAAATACATCCACCATATTAAAGTGACAAATCTATGGATTTTATTTTATTTATTAAGTTTGTTGTCTATTTTATTTCAATATTTATTATCATTTTGTCTTATCTTTTTTGTAACTTAAACAATGAATATAGCTTGCTACACTGGAAGTTGACAATGATCAAGATGTATATCATGGAGGAAGTGCATTTATGTTAATAGAACAACCACCGGTGGGGCCAGATCAACTCAGTGCAGGATTAATTTGGATTTCAAGTGGACCAATAAATGAACGTGATGAGATTTATTTTGGATGGATGGTATGTTTTTTTACTAAAATTGAGATACTCATTTAACTAATAAATTCTTGTTATGAATTAATTCATCTTGAATTAATGTTACATCTTACTACTTTAACATTATAATGGATTTTCTTAATATACTAATTAATAGCATATTTTTCAAGTATATCTACTCAAATACTTTGTAACTAATCATAAATAAGTCAAATTAGCTAAGAAGATATTTAGGAAAAGTCAATTATTTACATATAAATATTAATACTCTACATTCTTTAGTATTTTCAAATTTCATTAGATTGAATATAACGAATAGGGAAACGGTGATTTTTTTCAAAACTAATAAATTATATTACTTAATTAAGGATTAACGTACAAATTGAGTACAACATATTCTTTTGTAATATTAGCAGATGTATATTACTCTTACTCTGTTTCTTATCTCATTTTATTGAATATTAATTTATTTTAGTTTTGAGTACAGACAAAATGTATTATTAATTTGAACAACTAATTGTATAAGGAATAATTACATCCTTATCAACTAAAGAACAAACTATAATTAATTTTGAACACTAACTAAATGTGTTTTTATTTTATTTTTAATTAATTTTGAACACTAACTAAATGTGTTTTTATTTTATTTTTCAACTTCAAAAGGATTATGAAAGGATTATGTTTATGTCAATGAAACGTTTATGTTAGTTGAGACCCAATTGATTTTTGTAAATTCATGTGAAAGATGTACTAAGTAGACATTTACTAATATTATCCAAATCTTAACATTTATTTAACTTAAAACTTTCTTTTTAAAATCTAAAAAAAATTATAGATCGCAATTCCAAAGAGTTACCTGATACAAATCAAATTATTCAAATAACAGTTAACATTATTAATTACTTTTATCATTTTCCAAAACAAAATCTACCTTTAGACAAACGTTTTGAATTTTTCAAAGATTTCACGTATTTTTTTAGAATTGTAAATGGTTTAAGATAAGATAATATCATAAAACATAGTAGTTATCTTACGTGCTTTTCAAAATATAATTAAGTTAACTCTTCTAATAATATTATTTTAGGTACAACCAAAACTTTATGGTGACAATTTAAGTCGAATTACGGGATTATGGACGGTAACAAATATCTCTTATATTAAAAATATATATTTTATACTATAAGATTTTATACATCTCATTTACTATTTTTTGTATACAGGGAAATAATTACAAAAATTCTTGCTATAACACACTATGCCCAGGATTTGTGCAAATAAATCGAAAAACCACTTTAGGATCAGCATTCGACCATGTATCTGGTCCAAAAGAACAATTCGAAAGTTTAGTCGAAATAGTTCAGGTATAATATTATGTAATAAATTACTATAGAAATTTGCGTATGCACTTCGGCCATATTTTTTGTCAAAATGAATTTGAAACTCATTTTTCATTAAATAAAATCTTGATTAAACAAATTAAATTTACAATACACTTTAATTATTTAATAGACTTTAATAAAATAAAATTAGTTAGTTATTATTTAACACAATAACATGTACAATGAGATCACAAGAAAGAGCAATTAATTATTCTTAAATTTTTTAATACATTATTGAGTTTCCAATCAATGGACAGTTACTTTGTAACAAACTATGAGAGTCATATTTTTTGCTTACTTCTTTCTTCTATAGATAATAATGATGGAATAATAAAAAATTGTAATAATATCAACAAGAAGAAGTTGAATGTACTTTTTTAACATATTTTTCCATAACTTTAATTTTAACTTTTGTAGGATAAAGAATCAGGTAATTGGTGGGTACTGGTCTTGGGCATAGAGATTGGATATTATCCAAAAGAACTATTTACTCATTTGAGGGAAGGAGCTACCACTGTTATATTTGGTGGAGTAACAAGATCAATTAATGGGCAACCGAGCCCACCTATGGGGAGAGGAACATATGCTACTGATACAAGTGCAACTTCATCTACTTTCTTTAGAATCCAAACTTATGACACCAATTACAATCCTATCGATATTGACCCTAATAAAAGAAAAATGGGTACCGATAGTAAAAAATGTTATAGTATTCGTTACTTAAAATATAATCAAAATGATCGAGTGGCCTTTTCTTATGGTGGTCCAGGTGGAAAACAATGTGGTATTTAGATAATTATTTTATTATTTATTTATTATGATATATGTAATAATGGTTTATTAATATGAATAAAATGGTATGCCTACTTTTAAAGAGGCACAAGGCTTGGAAGATATAACCAATATAACTTACCACATCACTTTAACATGAAAATTTACAAAATATGTTTTTCAACAATTACAAAAAAATGTTGTGCTGGATCTCTTATACATCTACACACAAATAATGTATATATGTTAATAATAAGGTTACATAAATGGATGAGTGTAATACCTATTTTATAGATCTAACTCAAATTTACTAGCAAATATGTTATACATCAACCCATTACCTACATAATTTAGAAGTGAAATCAATCATACAACAAAATCTAGTACACATATACATTATATGAAATAGTGACCTAAATATTTCATTCATGAAAAAATCATTCAATCTCGACTTTCATATGTTAAAAAAGACTAGATATAATAATAGATGAAAAAAATTAAAGATCTTTATAAAATATGCTACTTTAATTTATCTGAATATATTTTAAACTTGAATATTTTTAATGTATTTATTGATGATACTTTGTTGTATATAACATGTATTTATAAGAGTTGTAGGTCGAGTATAAACAAGAGTATGGATAAATATATTTAAAATCAGATGTAGAGTGATTGGGCTCACATCAACTTGAGTCTACATCCACTTTTCAATCGTCTCTCTCATTTTTATTAATAAAAAAAGAGTACCCCATAAGTTTTTTGTTGTTGTTCACTTGTAATCTTACAATCACTAACTTTAATGACTAAACTAGTAACCAACTTCTAGATTTGGAGGCTAACTAAAAACATTCATTATTGTTGCTTTTACAAATAAACTTTTTAATAATTTACTTAGGAGTCCAGCAAGCAAGTATTTTGAAATAATGATTCTCCTAGACTCTTAGTCACATCAAGTCGATCTTAACCATATTACATAAGCTATTGACTCAAACTAGAATTAACAATATTCATCAACTCACACAAGTCATTTTATCAAGTCAAAATCTAATATCCATAATACTTGAGAAACAAGGAATCAACCAAGAAATAAGTCTATGAACTCGAGTTCGAAGAAGTTATGTTGTGGAAACAAGTGATTCGCCAAACTCTTTAGTAAGACTAGAGATTGTATATGATCATTCTTTCAACATACATGATTATTTATTTATGCATGGTTAACATCTTTTAGAAATCTCGATAACTTAGTTAAATGCCTTTGTACTAATATGTTGAGCCTATTCCAAGTAAAGTAAACTAATCCAAATTTTAATACACACTTAATCAAAATCATAAATGTATTATTAACCACCTTTTTTATAAGAAAATTTTCTCTCAAAATTTAGTTGTCGCTCTCTCTTATATTGTACTAGTTAAATCTTCTTCTTTCATCATGCTCTCATTATCTATGCACACTCAAGAAACCATGTCATGTCATTTATTAAAGGCATAAGCCAAACATAACAAATCATAAACATAACAATCATAACAAATCATAAGCATAATAATCATAACATTCAAGAGTACCCAAGGATAGTAGTACAAGAGATGAAAAATATAGCAATCGACGGTGTAAGTGATGTGCAAACTGTTCTCATTCAAAAAAGAGATGAAAAATATAGCAATCGACGGCGTAAGTGATGTGCAAACTGTTCTCATTCAAAAAACAATTTATTCACAAGTTGGACTTGATTATATTATGACCTAAAATGAGGTTAGTGATTGGCAAACTTAGAATATTTTAATAATAAAAGAAACTAGCTAGCCTAGCATATTCAAATTCTTAAAATCTTGAACCATTAAACTTATAATAAAAATCTAAATAATTTTTTGTTTCAACTATCTAATCATAAAAAATATAAAATTCAAATTTAGCCACCATTTCGGACTCGAATTTCTTCCATACTATCCTACATCCCTATCTCTCTGTCTTCAGATGATTAATTAATGGAAAAGTTACTGCTAGACCTACCAAGTATGGTGTATTTAAAGGTTGCTTTTTTAAATTATGATAATACAAGAAATCACCTCTAACTTTTTATAAAATTATATTTTACAACCTATTATCGTCAGATTATAGTTTGTTTTAGATGAAAAATCATTTGAAATGATAAAAATATCATTTTTACTAAAAACAAATAATAATTATATCTTCTTCTTCCTCTCATCTTTCATATTCTCAAATAAAACACCAACCCATAAATTAATTAAAATCTAACCCAATACCATACCAATACTTGAATATGACACCAAACAATTCAAAAAAAAATTAATTTGAATTAAAAATCCAAATTAAAAAATGAAATCCTAACAATATTAAAATTCTAATTTTATATCATTACTTGTATAATTAGGTTGTTTTTCCATTTTTTTTTGTTTTCTTTTTTCTATGTAATTTTATGCCTAACTTTGTAATTGGCATGAAACGTTGGAATACAATCAATCTATTTGTATATAAAAAATATTACTCGCAAAAGAATTACGCAACATCCCACGATTTTATGAGCCAAAAGTCAAGGGAATTAGACATACTTTAAGATTTTGAAGATTAGAATAAGATTGGGTAAAGCAAGAAGCAGATGCATCTCATATGACTTCTCTTCATATACTGGTCTTGGACTAAAATAGTAGTTTATCTTCAATTTGAAAAAAATGAAAGCTCTTTTTTCTAGCACGTACTCGAGAAATTTTGCACTAAGTCTCAACAAGATTAGTTCTATAATTATTATATCTGCCTCTAAGACCACCCGTTGTGGCTGGGGCGTGCGGCCTTGCTGTCACACGAGGCACCTTCCCATGTCAGCGGGGCATTCTCCACCTTTTGCCTAGCGTACCGAACTGAGCGACGTGACATGTGCTGATTGGGTCACGTCGCCCAACCAGCTTTAAAAAAAGGAAAAAACTAGAAAAAATTGGTAAAAATTTATCATTTTTTTTACCATTTCCAACTTTATGTCCAACTAAAAAAATTATATTTTTTTGGTAATTTTATACAATTTTTTGAATCCAAAGATGCCAAGATGATAAGTGCTAAGGCGAAAATCCATCAAACAAATGGTACAATCCTGCAGACGTTGCTTGCTCGAAGAAAAGACTTAATCTCAGACAAGGAAGCGATTAAAAGTTTTTTAATTTTGCAGTTGTGTAAGGATTAAGAAATTTATGTTTTTAAATATAATTTTTTCCAATTTCTCATGTAATATATTTCGAGTTTAATAAAATATCTATTTTGCAAAATTTACCACTTTGAATTTTAATTTAGTATTTCCGAAGTTAAGCCAAATATTGTTCGAATTTAATACAGTTAGTTGAATTTTAGAAAACTGGGCTCGAAAAAAAGCTGACGTGGTGCCCAGGACGTGGCACTGTAGCGAGGGCACGACTGTGGGCAGAAAACTGAGAGCAGATGCACTGCTGACATGGTGTCCAGACTACGGAATGTAGCGGGGGCATGAATGCGGATGGTCCAAAAAAAGATCGATTGCAGAATAAGCACCCGCACATACAAATCAATATCGGACCACATGCGTGAACGATCTTTTCATTCGTCGCGTGCCATTGTACACTTCCACTAGAGCGTATATTTTAGTACTAAGTTTAACTAACATTTTTCAATTTAAATTTTTAAAAATACAATATTATCAAATATCATTGAATTTTTTTAACTTTAAACATTGTGACTCATATATCAGTTACTGTTTAATCATATGAGACTCAATAAACTTTTTGACATTTTTTTACAATATAATTATACTTGTTAAAATTTAAACTATGAACTTGTAAATACTTTGTTATATGAGACTAATTATTTTATATCATTAATAATTATTATGTAAACTGAAATAATGTTATGTTTAATCCAAATATTTTAAATATGTTGTACATGTTATGTTTAACATTTGTATTTGATATTGAAGTTTTAGTATATTTTAGTTAAATCACACGGCTGACGATCGATAACGTGATCGATGTACTCCACAGCTTACCAGGCTCTGCGATGCACCTGATCTCTACCTCAAGTGCATGAGTGGACCAGAGTCAAGCAAAGTTGGTTCAATCAAATGTAATTTGGGGTCGGCAGCCTATTTGCTTTGTCCGGAATTTGGGCCGAGTTGGGCTCCAGATACTATTGGATTGTGGAGAATAGATTTAATCAAAATTTAAGTTTCATTATACATCTCAACATACAAATATCCAAAAATTAGTTAAAAAATAATGGATTATCCTCAGGTCAGATTATAGCGGATTAAACAATTTGGTTTCCTTATTTTAGAAATGCATTTATCCATCTTCGTAATTTTATTTTATTATGTTCTTGAATCTCTTATTAGCATCATTGACCAAAATTTTGTCATATAAATTACTTATACATACTTTTATATGTTAATCATTCGTATGCCTCCTCCACTTCCTCCTTTTTCCTAGCCAAATTCGGCATATCTTCAAATTAGATAATTAAATTCGGTCAATTGACCGGGTAGCCAAATTTTTTGAGATCTTTATAAGAAATGTTGACCAATGAATTAACCAATGAATTACAACAAATGTTGATCTAGAATTAATTGAGTATTAGGCCACACTCATCAACAACTTATTTCACCAAAACCCGTTGGGCTAGTAATGGGCCCAATTATGGGCTTGTACAGGCCCATCACAAACAGTGCCGCCTTTCTTCTCCAATGGAAAACTTGTGAACAAGACAGAAAAGAAAAATTACAGAAAAAACAAGAGCAATAAAACGAGAGAGAGAGAGAGATATTTCCCGGCTTTTTTTTTTTAGAATCTGAAGCGTGGTAAACTAAATCACAATAAATCACAAAACAAAAGATCTTAAAACCTTTCAGTGGAGGTTCCTTGATGAATTTTAGTGTAATTTATTCAAGAAAGAGAGATTGGAAAAAAGAAATTGGAAGTTGGACAGATTAGATATATATCCATAATAACATCATTTTTTACATAACAATCGTCCCAACTTAAGTTCCTTGTCCTCAAGGAACCAAAAAGATTCCATCTCCTTTTTCATCAAGTTCCTCCTCCAATCGAACCCGCAATGATTGTCTAGGTTATTGAATGCACTTGAAAAGATCGACTTGATTAATCATATACTCCGGATACAGATCGGAGGATCGAAATACAGATTCCAACAAACCTTCAGTGTGCTTGGCCTCTTGGGCTGCATCATAATTCTGTTTAAAAAGCTTAGATTCCATCGAATTTTGTTGGAATCTGTTTAGGAGTAGTTCTTCTAATGGTATCACATTCTTAAGATCTTTAAAAGAAATCTAAGCTTTTTAATACTTGAATAAACTCTCATCGGTTGGAGGAAAAGCGTGTTTAGTAGTGCAGAAGCAACAAATTGCAGAATCATGCCTTCACATACAAGGTGTTATAGAACACAGACCAAAGAAAAGATAAAGAGGAACATCTGATAATAGTTTCAGACAATGCTCTGTGACCTATAGAAGGAGTTCATATCACGCCACGTCGCCGACGTTGGTCATCTCCACTTCACCGACATCAGGTTGGGCCTGTGCCAACGGGAGTCGGTCGGGGTACCACCAAGCACGTAACTTGTCGTATACCCACACGAACAACTCGATAAGTAAATACACCATCACTACACTTGCAATCACCAGGGCAGCAATGGTAACTCCGTCCACTCCTCCTCCTCCGCTGGATGCGACCGTGCGTCCATCTTCTTCTATTAGCTTGTAATTAATCTCGGCTTATACTTATCGGTTTAATCCAAGTAGGGTACTATTTATAAGCAAACCTTTCTCTTTGTTTTCGTATTTGGCGGTGCACCGTGGATCTGCCTTAAAACTTAAGTTTATCTTCAATTAATCGAATATTTGAGTATAGTATAGTACATTTTGGCAGACAATACGTATTTGACTTAACGTAGCATAATTTTTAAGATTTGATATGTTTATGTCAAGTTATGTGTGTAATATTATTATCATTATGAAACAAACGAAAATAAATAACCATAGCTAAAAATCTTCGTAGTTAGTGGTATTAATAATGATATTAACTATAGTCGATTTATGAGTACATAATTGGAGAAGCACATGATTTAATTGCTTCTCCTTGCCTGTCTGATTATATTCCTAATTTGAAGCAGATGAACAAGAGAATTACTCGTCTGGAATCGACACTAGAGAAGATTGTAACACATCCTAATGATATGTGTTTAGTAAAATTTTGGAGGTACATCTAAAAAAAAGCCAAACCTCGATCCGTGGATGTTTAATAACTTGACTCTTTCGACCCTCCCTCTAATTCATTTGCTTTTCTCTTCTTTCTCGTATCCATGTTAGGCTGTTTGCCTTGTAGTGTTGTTTGTCCATTTTGGCACATTTGATGACATTTTATTAAAAACTTATAAATAACTTTTCTGATCTATCGTAAAATCAGTTCTTCTCAAAATTTTATTTTTTTTTAGAATCTATTCTAATACATATTCTATTACAACGTTGCCAGGAATCGAACCTGAACTTTCCAAACTCCACCATACCCTTGTGCCGCTGGACCAAAGTTCACTCGGCAAAATTTATTAATCGTAATTGCCTAGTTAGGAATGTGACGTGGAAGGAGTCTACCTTTTTATATTATTACCATCCTTTTCTTCTTATATCATTACCATAATTACCATTTACCTACGACTCCTAAGTAATATCATCACAACAAAATAGTCTCTAAAAATCTTAAAATTCGGCAATATTTAAATTATAGAACCATTAAAAGGCCCATAGTTTTTAACTGAGAAAAGAACCTAATCAAAAAGTTATATAAAAGTTAAAAAGTTAAATTTTGATTTTCCTAAGACTTCATGATAAATAAAATAGTTCATATCAAACGATATTCGAGAAAGATGGAGATTTGGTTGTGTAACTTGCGACCGAATTCTACTTAAAAAAATGCAAATAATCAGATAATTTAGTAAAAATCATTATAATCAAAATATTTGAAATGTAATTCCTCAAAAAAAAAATATTTGAAATGTATATTTAAATATTAAATATTTATTAAAATACGGTTTCATTTTCCTTAGTCATAAATCCAACTTAAACTTGATTAATTGGGTCGAAGCCCAAACCCGCGGTCCGAGCAAACCACCACCAATTTCCTAACCGGGTCACTGACGACGACTTCTCACTTGCAAGGAGCGAAATGTCGGAATCGCGTGAAGTTAAACCCCAACAGCTCACTGAGACGAAACTCATCGTTTTGGCCGACCTCAACGCCGAGCCCCCCGAGGCGGAACCAACCACGTACTCCTCCGTCGTGGAGCCGAGGAGGCCGAGCAAATCGGGGAAGAGCCGCGCCGATGGAGAAGCCGCCGCCGCCGATCAGCCCTCCCGCGAGGAGAAATTTAGCAGCCTCAAGACTGTGAGCGAGAAATTCTCTCTCTCTCCTTTGCCCCTTTCTCCCTCGCTTCATCCGCATTTAATTAATCTAATTTTGGAATTTGGGGGATGGTTATAATTAGGGTTTGGTCCACGTGGCGAGGAAAATGCCGAAGAATGCACACGCCCATTTTATACTTGGTTTGATGTACCAACGGCTTGGTCAACCTCAGAAGGCGATTTCGGCTTACGAGAAGGCGGAAGAGATACTGCTCAAGTGCGAGCCGGAGGTTGCCCGGCCCGATTTGCTCTCCTTGGTGCAGGTTCACTGCGCCCAGGTTAGTTCGTATGGCTGCCAATCTTGCTGATTTGCCTGTCTTATTTGTGAACTTGAACTTGATTTGTTGTGGTAGTGTATACTTCTGGAGAACGCGGGGGACGGTAATTCGGAGAAAGAGCTCGAAGCAGAAGAGCTGGAGGAAGTGCTTTCGAGATTGAAGGAGTCTGTGCAATCAGATGTTAGGCAGGCGGCTGTTTGGAACTCGTTGGGATTGATTCTCCTTAAATCTGGTCGCCTTCAGGTATTCGTTGGTGTATTATGTTTACTGTTGTTTTACGTTGTGATGTAACCAAATCCATGGGATTTAACCTTAACTTTTTTTTTGTTTTGGCACTTTTTAGAGTGCGATTGCCGTGTTGTCTTCCTTGTTGGCCATAGACCCGAACAACCATGATTGCGTTGGGAACTTGGGAATTGCATACTTTCAAAGGTTAGTTGAGGCAATCCGTACCCTGTTTTTGTATTTCCTTTGAGAATTCATATGTTCCGAACATCTTTGAGAATTTGTTTGAATAGAGTCTCATCACTTATTCTACTTTCAAAGTTGCTCATTGCAATTATTAATGCAACATCTGGATGTGTTGTCAGTCTAATCTTGTTATTGGCTTCTCGCAGTGGAAATCTGGAGCTCTCAGTCAAGTGTTTTCAAGAATTGATCCTCAAAGATCAAAATCATCCAGCTGCATTTATCAATTACGCTGCTGTTCTTTTACGAAAATACGGCTCAGTTGTTGCAGGTATGATTTTGGTGAGTTTCACTTGTTCCGAAATTCAACTTCTATTGTGCATTGTTTCGTTAGAATGGTTTCGAGCCTGCAGTGGATGGATATATTCAGACTTTCTTAACAATTTTTTCTTTAACATTTTTGATTGATATGGTTGGGAACTAAGCATATCTTTGGCATCCTCTTTCTAAACCCTAGGCGCTGGTGCTGGCGCAAACTCTGGTGATGATTCCTCCATGGATCAGTTTGAAGCTGTCAACGTTGCAAAACAGTGTCTATTAGCTGCACTGAAAGTGGATCCTAAAGCAGCACATGTTTGGGTAAATCTTGCTGATGCATATTATATGACTGGGGACCACAGGAGTTCCAGCAAGTGCTTGGAAAAGGTGCCTATGGCTCACTACTTAACATAACTCATTGCTTTCTGTTTTCTGGTTCATACTCATTTTACTCTCAACGTTGGATTGTTGGACCAGAGACAATTCACGTGTTGTATCTTTGATCTTTGTACTGAAACGATATCTTCCTCCGCATATATGAGGTTGTAGTGTTGAAAGATATCTCTGCCTGTTTTTGATTTAGGCAGCAAGACTTGAACCCAACTGTATGTCAACTCGGTATGCTGTTGCAGTTCATCGAACAAAGGATGCAGAAAGGTCTCAAGATCCTGGTGAACAGCTTTACTGGGCTGGTAACGAGATGGCCTCAATACTGCGAGAAGGAGAATCGGGTCCGATTCAGTTTCCCATTGCATGGGCAGGACTCGGAATGGTGCATAAAGCGCAACACGAAATCGCAGCTGCATTTGCCTCCGAAAAGATCGAGTTGGTTGACATAGAAGAACGAGCTTTCAGTAGCTTAAAGCAGGTATATATTTCTACTATTAGCTACTATACTTGGCTTAACTTCAACCAAATATATAAGAGATACTCCAAAGGCCATGTTATCTAATTTATCGTCACTATTATATCGGAAGACAAGTACGCACTGTAAACTTTATCATCTATTAAAAAATTGCTGTGTTTTCTATCTCTATGTGGAATCAGGCAGCAGCAGAGGATCCAGATGATGGAGTACAATGGCACCAGCTTGGCCTCCATTGTCTTTGCGCTCGACAGTTTAAAACAGCACAAAAGTATCTGAAGGTTGCTGTCGCTCATCTTAAAGAATGCAGCTATTCGTGGTCGAATTTAGGTGTGTACAGTATCATAGGAGAAGCTTCATTTGATCACTTCTCTTTCTTTTTCTGTTTTTTTCCTTCTGGTTATTAACCTTTCTGATGATCATCAGGTATATCACTGCAATTATCGGAACAACCATTGGAAGCTGAAGAAGTTTACAAGCGAGCTTTATCGTGGGCATCACCCGAACAAGCTCATGCAATATTTTCCAACCTCGGAAACCTGTACCGGCAGCAAAGGAAATACGAAAGAGCCAAAGCTATGTTTTCGAAGGCGCTGGCTCTCCGACCTGGTTACGCCCCTGCACTCAACAACCTTGGTCTTGTATTTGTAGCCGAGGGCCAGTTGGATGAGGCAAAATATTGTTTCGACAAAGCCCTCCAGGCCGACCCGTTGCTAGATGCAGCAAAATCCAATATGATCAAAGCGGCGTCCTTGTCATCTTCAAGACACAAAGTTGAGGTAGCCGGTAGGTAGCTGTGTCCAACCCATGAATGTAGGCGTCTGTAAATACTTCTGTATCATGGAGCACAGAAATCGTATTTCGTTTTGAAACCTTAGTATTATGGTCACCAAACTGGACCACGGCTAATGATTTGATACAGGAGTAGATATCGTATACCAATCAATCGAAATAAAAATCAGTGTTTGATGAAGATCTTGAAACGAGAATTTGTCCGGTTAGAGATTATGATTTATTTAGGAAAATATTGAGTTCAAGATTTTTTAATATAGAAAACTATAATTAAAAGAGTTGTCTCATATATAGACTTTGGACAGTGCTCGACGAGCCGACTACAAGATATTAACTCATTCCTAGTTGCAATATAGTATTATGACTCAATAGTTATTTAATACGACACAGGGACGACAGTTGTTTAATATGATATGGTATATGATGTACTTACTATACAGTGTTTTTGTTTTTATATTACTTGATATGCGGTTTTTAAACGATTAATTTTAATTTTAGTTGTCTGTCTTTGGAAAGTAAGCAAGGTAGTAGTTGGATTAATAGTTAGTTTAGTATGATATGGCGAATGGTAAATGTATAATATCTACTGTTGGAAAAAATATGGAAAATAATGAAATATATTTTGTAATAAAGTAGACCTCACCCATTGCAATACAATAAATTTCCAGTATCGTTCTACTGAATCTAACCATGTGAGAATTTCTTGGTTTCTTTAGTTTATTCCATTATGGTTGACATAGAGATCTACTTTATTTAACTGATGCAGCCAAGAAATTCTCTTCGTAAAAATAGAAATATATTTTCATATGGCTCCCCGTTCATAGAAGAAGAAGTTGACTGGTCCAACGCATCAGCTTAAAAGAATATAATAAATTTGGCGCCTCATCAACCGAACTAGCTTTGTATGCTACTAACGACAAAATCAATTGCACAATGGCACTGGTTGTTTTTTTTTTATTGGTTGACAGCAATTTAGGTTGGGCCAAAAGTGTTTTACAGTATATGTAAAAAAATTTAATTCTTTTAATAATATTTAAGATTTAAATTTTAAGAATATAAGAGATATTATTATAAAAGTTTTCTATAAATATAGCTAGTTTACACATCTAAATTTCAGAAATCTAAAAAACTTGTTAATCTTTTCCAATTTAGGTCAATAATTTGCGTGCTGGAGACACCATTTCTTTCTTCTTCTCTACATTATATCCAACAATTGATTAAGACGCCTCCAGTTTATATTAGCATACATTGTGGTATTTCCATTACTTCTGGCTAACTAGACATGCGACTGGCATCTTATGTTATGTGTCTACTTGTGTTTTTTTTTAATAATCATTGTTAGTTATCCACATGTCGTGTTATCCAAATGTCCACTCATATTGATCATAGGACAAATGGCTATGTCCATGTGGCATTTACTTTGTGCGACCTCCACCTATTGATGGCCACATGGATGCCACATCACTTCTTACCTTGACGAACTACTAATTGTAGCCTTGGTAGTACATGGAGCCCAACTCACAATTTAGGGATGACAAAGAGAAGAAACGATTCGACCAAAAAAAAAAAAAGAGAAGAAATGATTTCTCCAATAAAGTGAAGTGGTAGGTGATAAGAAAGAGATAGACAATATGCACCGACAAATACAAAGAAAATAAATTTGCAATTTTTATTTTAATAATATTTTTAATTATATTTCCAGACAGATCGAATTAGTAAAAAATAAATATTGCTTCAAATATTCATGAATAAGAAGAATTAATCGGTACCAAACTTTGTTATGGCCCCAAAAGATTCCATGCTTCAACAATTATAGCTACATTAGTAATAAATTTGTTTCATTAACTAAATTGTGGCTTTGATTATATTATTATGACCTATAATTATATAAAAACCATCAATTATTGACTTCAAGAAATAACATACATATTTTTTGCGCCTATGAAAAGGATTATACTTTTTTTGCGCCTATTAAAGGATTATACGTAATTGCTAGTGTCTGTACTTTTGTTCAACGCGTATTATTCATATTATTCTGTGTGGCAAATGGTTAGACGCGTCATCGAAGCACATGCATTTTCCTCAACAAACGTCGACTCTCATAATTGCTAATTATTAACACGCGTTACCCAATAATTGCTATTCGATTAACTTGTCAGTCGGCGTCATTTACGTTAATAATATAAAAGTAAAGAGCTCGCAACTCCCAACTAATTTCAAACCTAATTAGCTTTTAACTACTATCAGATTAATGAGGCCGGATCAGGTGTTACTAGGGACCTAGACAATGCGACATATTGTTATTCTTGGCTATACTATTGTTTGCGACATATTGTTACATTAATCATCAATAACACCATGTTATGTTAAAATGCATCTTATGAATTAAACGAGACTCGAGCCCAAGTATTATGTTACTACGAGTCTTTTTGTACCACTTTGTAAGATTTAAGTAGCTCTAATTTGTATTAAATTAATTCAGTAACCCATTAAGTTAGTAATTCCTTAATTATTAATATTTTTAAGAAGAACTGAACTATTAAATTATGTTTGCTTATAAACCAAGTACAATATTAAAACTTATTAAACTTATTGTTAACACAATTAAATCAGTCCCACTTTACCCAAAAGTCCAAATTTGACAGAACAAGAACAGAGACATAAAAATTCCCTGAACCACTTTCCCATCCATTCTTCTACTCTCTTCTCTTCCCCACCACATATTTCAACCACCACACCCAAACCCAACTCTCTCCCAACCTCCAAAAATGCCAATACCGAAACTACCCCTACTCCTAAGACCGTTCCTAATCTCCCTCCTCCTCTCCCTCTCAATCCTCACCTTCTTCACTCTCCTCCACTCCGCCGTCCTCTCCTCCCCCCGCCGTCCTTCCCCGCCGTCCTCCGATCCCGACTCGGAGCTCCGGATCCGACCCGGATACACCTCCTACGACGCCTACATCCAACGTCAGCTCAACAAGACCCTAAACCCTAGGCTCCGCCAGATCTGGAAGACTCGCGATTGGGACCGCAAGGTCCGCGTCTTCTCCTCCTTCTTTGCTTCCCTCAAAACCCGCGGCCTTCTGGCTAACTCCTCACGCGCACTCTCCATCGGGGCGCGCGTCGGTCAGGAGGTCGCCGCGCTCCGCCTCGTCGGCGTTAAGGACTCCGTCGGGATCGATCTTGTTCCGTCGCCGCCGCTAGTCGTCCGGGGGGATTTCCACGCTCAACCGTTTGCTAACGCGTCGTTCGACTTCGAGTTTTCCAATGTGTTCGACCACGCGCTCTACCCCGACCGGTTCGTGGCCGAGATCGAGCGCACGCTCCGCCCCGGAGGCGTCTGCGTCCTCCACGTGTCGATCTCCCACCGCGCCGATAAGTACTCGGCTAACGACCTCTTCAGCGTCGGCCCCCTCCGGCGACTCTTCCGGGAATCCGACCTCGTCGAGGTAAGAACGATTGATGGCTTCGGCCTCGACACGGAAGTTGTTTTCAGGAAGAAGAAGAAAAAGACCAAATGATTTTTCTTTTTTCTTTTTTTCCTCCCTCAGAGTTGTACGTATTATTCTTTTTTTTTTTCTATGTTTCGATTAATATTTTCCATTCTTTTGGTGTACGGGGAAAGAAAAATAAGTAATTAATACAATATACGTTTCATGGAATTCCTTCTCTTATTTTCTTATTTTTTATTATTTTATATTTAGTGTTATTGCTTTTATCTTTTTTTCTTGTTAGAGAGAATAGATAAATTAAGAAAATTATGATGGGATTGGATTGGATAAAAATATATTGCATGGCATGAGCCAGCTGGAGGAGGATGATGATTTGTTTACGCTGTAACAATGACGTGTGATACAAACAAACACATGGATTAACCACCAGTTAGATAATTATTATAGTTTAATTAAATATTATTGAGTTTGAATCATTTAAAATTTAACAGATATTTTTATAATATTTCTAGTTTACAAAATTCTGTAACTTCTAGCTTGCATTAAATAACCGATTAGTTATTGGATTTATCATCATCACGGATTCTTATATATGCCGAAAAACAATAACTTGTGATTTATCATAATTATATTTTGTTATATGCCGAAAAACAAAATATTATTAGAGAATTGATTACCAATAAATCAATATATTGGATGATATATTAGTTACACGTGATGATGATAAATCCAATAACTAATCGGTTCTAGTTCTTTTTTTTTCTATGTTTACTAATAAATCAATTATCCTAATAATATTTTGTTACTAAGCTTAGATAAACACACTTCTAAACTACCTAATTTGATAGCTGTTACAGAGCAACTTCCAGAAATACCTTCACAATTTCAAAATAAATAAGCTTTATGGTGGATAAGAGTTGAGAATGGAATGGAGATAATAATGTGATTATGAGTCGATGGTCATGGTTAAGTACGTCCTAAGTCTCGTAGATGCAACATTCTCTAATACTTTTTCAAGGTTCATCCAGCTCTTTCATTTTACTAACTATTTTTAGCAGGTTACATAATTATGTTCAGAATTAAAGGACAAAACACTAGGGTTGTTATTGATGGGAGTATGTCAAAATAGTCAGAGAATATAATTAACTTATCAAATTTTGGATTCAATATTTGTAAATATAAAAAATATTAATAAAACGTGACTCATTAAAAATATCGTATAATACATTAAATATCATAATTAAGAAAAGACCGGCATTGTTGCTTTTTTAGTTATCTCCCACCGTTGTACCCACATGAATTGAATGGGAGCACTTGCAACCATTCATTTTAAATACAGTACTTTTTTATTTTTATTTTTATTTTCATTTTATCCTTGCTAACTTTTACAATTTCGCGCAAAAAAAATTCTCAAACAACAAATCCGGTCTCATAATTTAAGGTCATTTTATTTCATAAGTATTATTATATGTAAGTATTTCACAAGTCAAAGTGTCGGTGCAATACTCCACCCAGTTAATACACCCAGGAAGGTGAAATCTTCAGTGGATGACAGATTATTGCACATTCAACACTTATCCCATTAATTACTTTAAATTGTTTTAACTCAATGTGGGTTCTTATCTTGAAGTGATACTCAAATAAAGATAATTAATTCTGTTATATGGATGGCGGCTATGAGACTTTCCATCCATTTCATTTTTCTCATTTTTTTTCTTATTTTATTCCATCAATTATTAATTCGATTGATCTAAATTTAAATTAATATAACTAGTATTCCCACTCTTTTGTTCCGACAAAGAAAAGTTGTTCAATTGTCAAAAAGCACAAATAAAGAAAAAATGAAGTTCCTTTAAAAAAGAAAAGAAAAAACGAAGTTGATTCCGGAACTACATTTTGCAAAACGAATAAGAATTCAACACAGTCGGGTAATTCACAAGTTTCTGTGGGGCAGCTAACTTTTTCTAGTCGTATCGAAACACTTACTGAATTGACTAATCGAGATTCGAACCACAATCAAGTACGATCTAAGAACAAGTATTGGCAGCTACTTGGCAATTCAAAGTTATTCATTGAATCTGGTTGGTTGGTTGTTCAAAATAGAGGCTTCTCCTCTATCTGGGGGAACAAAAATAAAATGAAATGCAAGCAACTTCAGCATAAAAAAATGAAGTTGGAGACAAGATCACCACGGGAATGGTGGACTTCAGGTGAATGATACGAGTTAACTGACGTATTGCTTCTCGAGCAGGCTTCCACAGAATGCCAAGTCAAAGCGCTCCTCCGGTGGGTCTCCGATGCAGTCGAATACAGCATCTGCATTCGAGAATTCCTCGTCGGCCGTGTAGCTGCAACAACAATCAGGGTTTAGGAAGATGACGAAGGAGGCTATAAGGCTGTGGATTGCTAAGAAAGACCTCCAAACACGCTAGCAGATTGGTTTTACGATCGCCAACTTACCCGCTTTTTGTTACTATACACTTCATTCCGGCTGCTTTGGCAGCTGCAAGACCGATGGCGCTATCCTCCACTACGACACAACTGCATAGAACATAGCAATTGACTTGCTCCACGAAAAAGAAAAAACAAAATGCTAGACCAAACATCTTTCAGGTTATTTGTGAATGAGAAATGACTCTACGAGGGACTCGAATGAGGTACTTCTCGTCATACTATACCTTGCAGGATCGACACTGAGAGTGGTTGCCGCTAATGTGTAAATTGCCTGTTAGAAAGGATAACCATGTGTTAGTAACAGAAACTTCATATATAAGTCAGATGGCTTAGGCTGCTCCTTGGGAGTTTCACATCTTGTTCCATTGGATAAGTTTCAATCCATTTTGCAAGCCGTTCGTTGCTTCTTAGAAGAACAAAGAAAGGTTCTTTCTCTTTTCTCTCATTTCAACTTCAAAGCAAACAAGAAGCTTCAACAAAAACACGATGCATTACCGGATCAGGTTTCTTGCGAGGAACCACATCTCCTGCAAATATCTTGATCTTTTCCGCTCTCTCTGGTCCAAGTAAAAATGAAACTATTGCGGAAACCTGAAACAAAACTCAACATCTGGCCCTCAGTCCTAAATAAGCACACACATTATACAATCAATTCGGTTGGCGATGCTTACAGCCTTCTCATTAGAAGTGCTGCAGACAGCAACTTTCACATCTTTTCCCAGAGCCTGATCAACCAGCCTGCATAATTTGTAAGAACACCACGGGTTTAACTTATGCATGATCCATTCCATGAAACGAAGATTTCTCCGAAGTTCTTAAGTTGGAAAAGAAACAAACTCTTGATATATCAACCTCAAGACTTGAAAACCAAGAGATGCTAAACACCCTCCTCTTTGATGGAAAACAATTTTGATCAAAGTAAAAAAAGGGAAGAAGTTGACGAACTTTGCGACGCCTGGACGAAGAGGTAACAATCTCTTCTCAATAAGAGCCATGAACAGCTCGGTTTTCCTCTTGTGAAGTGAAGCTATGAATTCCTTTCTCTCTGCTTCTGTCTTGGGAGCATTCTCCGGCCAACCGGTCTGGTTAAAGTAGGCTGTCATTCTGCAAAGGCGATACTCCAACTAAATTCCCGTTTCAGTTAGACATGGTTAAACTTTAAACTGAACGAGTCGTAAAACTATATATGGTTAAACTTACCTCTCTTTGCCACCACCGATTTTGAGCAATTCACCATAGAGATCGACGTCCCAGGTCACACCCAGTTCTTTCTGTTCAATCAAATTCCCAAAGCAGATCAACACTCCTTAGGTTCTGAAATGGAAACTAATCATGGAAAAAGGCGGGAATTTTACCGTCATCTAATTACCTCATTGAAAGTGTCATTAAAGGAAACCCTGTGGCCATCCTTCTCAGTATCAACGAGCACCCCGTCGCAGTCGAAGAGAAGAGCCGATGGGACAACAGAGGCAGCAAAGCAAGTAAACCCTCTTCCAGAATAGCCTCTCTTGCTCTTTGGCTGAGCTAGTTTTGTCCTGCTCATTACACCAACTCTTGTACCCTGGAGAGGACAAGACAAGGTGCTGCTCCCATGCTTGGCCTGAGAAGATGAAGACAAAGCCGAGCGCAGTGTAGCGAAGGAAAGAGAGATGGTTGTTGATGCCATGAACTCCCTTTCGTCTTCCTCTTTTTCCTTACTTTTCTGTTTGGTGCCTTTTTAACGGTTATGGTAGTTAAACTTATCATCCACCGTGGATCGCCAGCACCACAAATTAGTGCCTCAATTTTATGCTAACGGTTGGCCTTGAGTGGGACATAGAGAACAGCGTTTGAGGTCGAATCGGGCTTCACCTAGAAAAAGGCCTTCAATGTTTGATATTTATTCCTATCCAGCCATTATTTACAGGTTGGGCCTTGTTGACTTGCCAACCGACATTATCCAATAAGTAATAGTTCTCTCTATCAGGGTTCTTAAAAACGATCCGAAGGTCGACTTGGAATTGAGTCCGACCTCCGGATCAGCTAGCCCGACCGACCCAATCACCAGTCTGATTGAAATAGATTCTTTTTTATTTTAATGTAATTTTTTGAATTATATATGGATATATAGGTAAATATAAATTAATAATAATTAAAAAATAAAAAACATAACAAATTTATGTGCGAACCGTCCGGACTGACTAGTTTTTCCTAGTGAATCGTCCAGTTCGACCGAATTTCGGCTGGTCAGAGCAAACACCGTTTTTTACCCCAAAAACGACCCGGACTTAAAACCTTGCTCTATTCCATGGTAAGAAAGGATGGACCTCAAAGGCCCCCTCTATTGATAAATCAGTCGTCCATAAACTGTATCACTCCCATTGTTATTATGAATGAGGTTTACATAATAAATGTTACATAATCACAAGTATGGTATTGATCAACAACCAGATGGATCTCAACTACTATGAAGAAGACCGACGACGACGAGGAAGTCAATTTTATTGTCAGTAGACTTCAGGGAACCATGAAAGATGGAGGAGATTGCAGAAGAAGCTTCTCATGTTAGGTGCTCCATTGCAGTAAATCAGGAAGGAGGCGACCGATCATTCTCATCAGCCAGCGTATTTGGCGGATCAAGTCCGGAAATCAAAACTAGGTATTGTCATAAACAATCCATACCACGATAAGATATCACTCCTAACTATTGACCGTTCGTCTCCTTCGCACAATTCTGATCGCAGACGTTGATACAACCCGCTCATCATAAGTTCATAACACATCTCCACTTGAGAGAAATTAAACATGTAGCAGATGTGGAGCTCTATATTACAAGGTGAAAAAGACCTGAAAACAAGAAAAAAAGGCACCATTAGAATGAAAAACCTCCAGAGTTATCCTCTGTTATGGGAATGATGAACCGGATACGTGGCCTCCTTCTCAATGATAATGAGTAGCACTCAAAATCAGTGACAAGAAGGAACGGACTGGAATGGAGCCACGCACCTGAGAGGACAGTGTCGAAGATGATATTGCTTGGAGGCAATTGATTGAGCAAGTAGTATGAGCATCACAACTGGCTTTTGCTCGTTCAACAAGTGTAGCAAATTCTGACATCATTTAGTCTAATAATGAAGACACCTTGTCCTTAAAGCTGCCCTTTTTCTTCACCGGGGCAACAATGTCTTCGCCAACATTATTTTGGCTCTGCCTAATTGATTCGAAGGCAAAATCCAAATTGTTCCCACCAAAGTTGGTATTCTCATGATCATTAACGGGTTTGTTAAGCAAAGGACCCAAGAACAGATCCAGCATGTCCCGAGCAGGATCCCCCGTGCTTACAGCAGTACTCAGCAGAGTTTGTTCACTTCTTGGATTTGCTGGTTTCTGTTCCTTATCAGGGACAACAACAGACGCTTCTGAGACATTCCAAGAAGAGTGCGCCCTCGGAAGCGACTCGCGTTCTTCCTCTATCAACTGCTTTTTCTTTGCATCTTCGTCCGCTTTGACATACTGCGTTCAAGTTCAACTGACATAATTTGTTTTTACTAAACTCAAAAGCATTTTCTACCAGAACAGAACCGGAAAGACCAAACTACACACATAAACCTATCTTGTTATTCATTCCAATGCATAATGATAACAAATACCTCCTCGGCAATGCTCACAAGATCTTCAACGGTAAGCTCCACGTCCTCCTCCTCCTCTTCTTCCTCTCCAGTACAATCTCCACTCACAGGCCCGCCAACATCAACCTTCGCACTCCCACGCTTACTCTTCTTCTTCCTTCGCACACCAATATCATCATCACCGCTTCTACATCGCAATGTAGCTCCCCTCGTTCTTCTCCTGGCCCCGGATCCAACAGCATCAACCTCGACTTGTCCATCACTCTCCTTCCTACTCTTCTTCTTCTTCTCCTCCTTATCGGATGGCTTACTATCAACAGCAGCCGCCACGCCGCCCACCATCCACGATGGTAACCGCCTCGCATTCCCTTCCATCACCACCAAGCTCCCGAGTCCTCTCTTTATCCAAACCGATCAAAAAACTCTACATATCAATCAATCCAAAGTTTGAGGTCAACAACAAAAGTACATGCTATAATCTCCCTCGCAAACCCAAAACCTTAAGGCAAAACTTGTCTCCTACTCTTGCACTAACCGATGTGGGATTCTCAACGGGAACAAAGCACAATAAAGCAGGAATTTGGTAAACTTCTCCAGAATTCTGAGAAATTTTTTCTCGAGAATTCGCGAAGCAAACTTTGCCAAACCCAGAAACCCACAATGCCTCTGATTAAGAATTTTGGTAATAAGAAATGAGGAAGTGAAAATTATGGAACATGCCGTACCTTTTCTCCACGAAGAAGAAGCGGTTGATTTTTCTTGTTGGCTTGGCCACGAGGTTTCGTCTCGGGGAATGC